>CAUYPO010101338.1:0-11240 GCA_963574435.1 Cheirogaleus major
TGCCGTGAACGCTACCTGGGGACTGGACTCACTTGAGGCTCTGGCACATGGGGGGCGGGTGGAGTGGTAGGGGCAACGTATGTATTCCTAACAATATATGTACCCCCATTATATGATGAAATAAAAAAATAAAAAAATAAATAAATAAATAAATATAAGAGAAGGTAAAATTTTTCAGTCTTTGAGCAAGTACAGGGAACCAAGGATAAGTTTGTGATCCACCCATACTTAATTGAGTGATATGTCCTAAACATTTATATTTAAAGCATTACATCCATTCTAAGTTACATATTTTTAGTTTATATTTTTTACCTCTGAAAAATAGATACATCAATCAATGGATGGTGTTTTATGATTGTTGAACAGAAAATGGTTGTGATATAGCTCCGTTACTGCACATGTATGTATGGGGACATAGATACTTTGTTTCCACGTCAATTATGTATATACATTGTACTACTGCAAATGTTGAATTCAATTGACATTTAAATGCCAAATCATTCAGTGATCATTTGAGGAAAAAATGAGTCACAGTTGTTATCTGGAAGCCTTCCATTATTAACTTGTGATAATATCAAAAATTATTAAAAGTGTAGACCTGAAAATGATATTTAGAAACTAAGTTCTAGTGCTAAGTGTTTCCTGTTGCTACTTGTGTGTCACTGCTTCTAGGTTTTCTCGGTAGATACAACTGCAAAATATGTATAATTGCCACATATATATACATATTAATATGTATTTCTACACCTATCTATACATAGAGGTTAATAAAAATATGAGTTCATATGCATACCTTTTACTCTAATCCAGCATCACAGGATTTGTTCTAGTCCCTTCCCCCTTGCTTATTTTTACCTGTTTAACAGTGAAAAAACCAGGCTCTCATTATCTACAATATATTTACTTATTTGTTCAACCCTAGGTTAACATAAAATAGTTTCAGCATTGCTAACTCACCTTCCGGAGAGAAGCCAATTTACCAACTAGAGTGCAGCATTAGTATACAGTACCTTTTATCTTAAGCTCGTATGGTTAAAATGCTATTAATATTTTTAATGTTAACTCCTAACTATCTCTTCAGAGAGATTTAAAACATGGGAAGCACTAGATTCTCTGATTTCTGACTTTAAAAATAGAGGAAGAAGGGTACTAACTAAGCAACTTAGGTGGCCTTAGAAATGGAAATTTACCCTATCTGACAGCAGGGAAACTAGGTATGAATTTAGCCAGTAACCTGAATGAAGTTGAATGTAGACTTTCAAAACTTCCAGTAAGGAATGCAGCCTTGCCAACAACTTGTTTTCCACCTGTGGTAACCCAGGCACAGAAGCCAGCTAAATCAACTCAGATTCTGACCCAGGGACCGTGACTTAATACATTTTGTGGTTTTAGAGCATTAAATTCATGGTATTTTGTTATATTAATAGTAGCAATAGAAAGTGAATACCGCATCCTTCCCAATAATTCATAATTTCAATGTATCATAAGAAAAGATCAGACAAATATGAAATATATGCCCTGCACTCTTCAAAAGTGGCAAGGGCATGAAAGACAAAGACTGAGGGATTGCAACAAAAGAAGGGTACTAACATGACAATAGTAACTCAGTGCTATGTGAGTCCTGGATTGGAGCTTGAGACAGGAGAAAGACAAGCATAAAAAAAACCTGATATAATTCCATAAACTCTTCAGTTTGATTGATAATACAGTATTAGTGTTAATTTCTTAGTTTTGAGAATTATACATGGTTATGTAAGATGGTATCATTGGGAGTCACTGGTTGAAATTATGTGGAAATGCTCTGTAATGCTTTTGGAACTGTTTTTAAATCTAAAATCTAAAGTAAAAAGAAAAATATGTGTAATGGGGATCAGCATCTTGGAAGAAAATCGTGGAAGCACTATGGGAGCAAGTGTAAGAAATGCTACTTTTCCAGTGATCTTTAAAACACAGAGAAAGCGGTGGGGGGGATGTACATTGATAATAAAAAGTAAAAAGAAAAATGATTCTGAAGAATTGGACACTGGATATGAAGAAAAGTCAAGAATAACTTGACCAATTTGTTTAGTTTTTGTTACTTTTTGTATATACATAATAATGATAAACTGTAAAAATCTATGACTAAACCTGGTGCAGTGGCTCATGCTGTAATCCTAGCAATCTGGAAGGCCAAGGCAGGAGGATTGCTTAAACTCAGATGTTTGAGACTAGCCTGAGCAAGAGCAAGACCCCTTCTCTACTAAAAATATAAAAATTAGCCTGGCATCCTGGCATTCACCTTTAGTCCCAGCTACTGGGGAGGCTGAGGCAAGAGGATTGCTTGAGCCCAATAGTTTGAGGTTGCTGTGAGCTAGGCTGACACCCCTATACTCTACACAGGGCAACAGAATAAGACTCTGTCTCAAAAAAATTATATATGTATATATATGACTAAAAGATTAAGAAGAGTTCTTTTTATAAATATAAAATTAAATTATTAAGGAATTACAAACCAATGTCCTAGCTTAATTGGCTATATTTATTGTGGTATAGTGAAATAATGAAGGCATTTTATAATTTAAAACATCTTATTTTGATAAAATGTTTTATAGCATTTAATCTTACATCAAACATAAAATATTTCTTATAATTATTACTATCTACTAAGGAAGAATCTAAGATACAGTGATATTAAGTAATTTACCTGAACTTATAGTGTGAATACGTGTCATAGCTGGAATTCAAAGCTATGAGACCTATCAAGGTATGCTAAAAGACCTATCAAAATATGCTACTTCCTCTAACAAATAAAAGAGAGAGCCAAGTCTCTCAGGTCTCACTCTTTCCGGTCACACACTCCACCCTAGACTCCCAATATTAATGTTCTAATATCTTAGAATTGCCCATCTAACATGTAGCATACTCATTTGGAACTAATAATTCCATAATTAAATAATTGAGCCCATTTAGAAAGGTGAAATGTTGAAATGATGGTTTACTCTTTGATATATTAATTGCATCCTGAGACACAAAGTAGCCATTTGAATTTGAGAGTGCATTCATTTAATTTTCTTTAAATCAAATAAAGCAGTGTAACACGTACTATCATAAATTATATTTAAATGATAAATTGTAGCCTATTAGAGATTCTAAAGACAAGGGTGACAGTGGTGAATCCTCTCCTTGTGAAGCTCCTGTGGTTTTTGTGTGAAAATAAATAAAAATATCAACAAATACATAGCACACGATATCACTATGAGTTATTCAAAGGTACTTGCTAATTTTTGAGAAAAAAGCATGGAGAGCAAACAAGACGAGTGTAATTTCTGGGCCATATTTCATCCTTTGTGCCATGCTAGTCAAAACATTTCCTGTTTGTTTCACAGTTTTCCCAAATGAAACATTTTAGAATTGATGTTTGCTTTCAACACTCAGTGTCTTGAAAATGGTATTTTAAAAATCACAAATAAGAAGGGAAAAATGATTTAGGGAGCTATCTACACACACAGATTTTTTTGATGGTTTTAAAAGTCAGGTTAGTCAAATAAATCAAATTAATTTGGGTTCTTTATAGATGTTGCCAGAAACAAATTCAAGATACTTTAAAAGATTCTCTCTTTTTTTGTTATTTTCAAGGTAATATCTGTTAATGATACATTCAAGCTATAAAAAAACTACCTAAATTTAAGTAAACCACTCCAGATTATATCACACAAAAATAATCATTACTAATATTAGATAAATATTAGACACAGATTTTTATGCAGCTAGTTGGTTTCATAGATAATATACAGATGACGTATGTTTCTGTTTAAAAAATGGTTTACAACATGTTCTATGTAAATAAAGATATTTTTTCTTAAAAAGTAAAATTTTAGCAATTTCTCATCTTATAAATAGATCTTCACAAAACAGTATTTAAAAATCTTTTTTATTAAAAAGAAATTATACAATAAAGAGACTCTAAACATTATAAATATTTTTACCAACTTATTATATTTTTAGGCATTTGACTCACTGCTTAAAGGTAAAAGTGATTTGCACTGACATCCCTTCTCTCTCGTTTCTATACTTCCTGATTTATTCTATTAATTTTTGTATAGTCATACTTCTGACATTTATAGTCTTATAAAACTATAATTCATATAATTATTTAATAGAAGCATTATATTTAATGAATTTGATGTTTACTACCTTCTGTTTACCATGGCTTCTTCATTCCATATGATTATTTTACTATATCTTAATAGACAGGAGTTTTTGGTTAAGTGGGGTTCATTTTTTCTCCTCCAGAAGGGCTCATAGGTGATACAGAATGCTGAGATACTGTAGGTGATATGTTTTGTCTGCTTGTATATATGGACTTTTTGATCTTATGTAGTTATTACATCATAAGTGTTGGTATTGAGCATTTTGTAATAAATTTGCCTGGAACTTAATATGGCCTGTCCATTTGCAGACTTATTTCTCTCATTTTAAAGAGATTTTCCTTTATCCATTTTTTTCTAATTTATTAATATATTTATATTTTATTGTATTGACCCTTATCAACTCAAGCCTTACTCTTTGTCAATAATTTCCTTTTCAAATGTCAGAAATGTCTATTTCATTCCTTTAGTATGTATTCTTTAGTAATGTTATTTTGCTCTTCAGTATGTTTCCTAAGTTTTGTATTTTTCTCGGTTATTTTATCATCTCATATTTGAGTATTTACCAAATTTATGTTTTCATAAAATTCTGCAAAAGACTTGTGGCAAATATATTTCTATTTTTTGGATTATGTTTTTGTTCTCCTAGCCTGCATTTTTTACTTGATTTTTGCATTCTATATTTTCTCTTTTCCTGCTCCAGTATTTTCCATATCTTTCTAGAGAAAGGAATATCTCCTAATTTTTATATACAGTTGAATTAACCACTGGAAGGACTGATTCTGTGTTCCAATTCTAAGTACCCAGGAAACTATTTAAAATTTCATCTAGGTTTTTCTGTTTTAACTATTAATACCTTAAATTAATTGGTTCTTTAACATCACAGTTGGGATATAGGGAGAAAATATCTCGATCAGGCCACAATCTGGAAAATATCTAGAAAACTCAAGATATAATCTTCATCATTACCATCTATACCATTTTTAAGTTTTTTGAGCTGTATTTGTATTACATGAATATTCAATTTTTGGAAGTAGTACTAAAAATTATGAAAGTTTAAATTGAAACCACCAGTAAAATTTAGTCAAATAAACAATACACTTATCCAATGTTTAATAGGAAAAAACATGTATAGGTAAATACACTATTATTCTTAGGACTTCTTGTCAAAGTATTTAAATACAGTATAAGTCACAGTATTAGCAAGTTGAGAGGGAAATGTATATTCCATATTTCAATTTATATTTTTCTTATTATAAACATAATCCACTTAATTTATAGCAGGAAAATTGCCTTAAATGTGGAATCTGATGCAGGAATCTGTTCTTTCTCTGTTCGTAGGACACTTTTGGATGACTTGCTAGTCATTGTTACCATTTTAAAAATTAAAACTTTAATATTAGGATAGATCATGCACTTAGATTCTAGATTTAATTATGGAAAAAATAGTACAGAATTTTGTTGAAGTATTGCTTTAATTCTTTGTTTGATCCCAAATATCAACTTGACATAAAAAAAAAAAAACAGTTAAATTGCTCTCTTGGGGAAAATGTCCACTTTCATTTTTAAAAAAATATTTGGCAATAATCTTAGAAGTAGTTTAATTCTTACATTTAAGGAGTTAGTTTTCAAACAGTTTCTGCAAAGCCAGTGGGTAGTGAGAAAGAGTATCGTATTCAGGCTAATTGCTGGGGCTTTCAGCTTTGTGTGCTTGGAGCTGTTACGAAGAGCTCCGATCAAAACGTGCTCTTCTTTTATTGCTTTTAAATGAGTAGAGAATTGTCCTTTCTGGAAGCCTGGGATTGTCTGTTTTTGGCTTTTTATCCATGTTTATTTGACCACAAAATACTGCCTCATGGCCATTTGCAACCAGCTGAAGTCCAAGACCCTGATTGCTGCTTCATGGTAGTTGGCCATTAGAGTTTATGCTTTTAAAAGTAGCTAGCGGAATTTTAAAAACCGGTTTATATAATTTTCTTTGTATGTTTTAAATGATTGTTTTGTTAATATTATACTTTCTCTTTTAATTTCAATTTTACAACTAGCACACCTAAACAGGAGAATTATACAGGGAGTTAACGCAGAAAGTTAGGGAGGTTGAGCATTTTTTATTTCCCAACAGGTTCTATCAAACAGATCCCCATATTCCTTCCATAGCTGACATCACTAACACAACACTAAGCCTGCAAGAAAAAGCTGACGTTGTGAACAGAAAAACCACTGAGCTGTGCAGCTCAGAAGAACCATCAACCCAAACTTCCCCCTTGATAGCACTAAGTCCCGACCCTGGGTTACAATTCAGCTGAATTGCCTGTGTAATATTGTCTCCTTCTGTCTGGAACAATTCATTCTCTTTATGAGAAAGGGAGAAAATTAGCCAAAATCCATGGTCTTCACTTTACGTGATTAATGGATATCAGCCAATATGTGCAAACATAATAGAAGAAAGGCAGCTTAGAGAGCCTCCCAGAGAGAGACTCCTGAGCATCTTCCCTCAAGTTTAACTCAGCAGTTAATCAAACAGTTCTTAACTTCCCACTAAGGTTTTTTTGAAAGGAAGCAAAGTGGAGGATCCATAAACATGATGTTGGAATTTCTTTTATCTGCTCCAGAACAAGTATCAAACATTTGTTTTCCTTCAAGGTACAACATTAGACTTACTCTCTTAAGTGTGCTAGATCTTCTCAACATCCTTCACTTAATGACTGCTTTAGAAAAAGATATTTCCCCCCAAAGAGATTATATTCCTGTTGGTGATGGTGGTGGTAGTTTTGTTTTATTTCTAAATAGAGGTTGTTATATCTCTGTTTGATCACTACTATCTAGAAAAATAGAAACAGTATGAGTCAGCAGGGATTATCTAGTACCTGACAGTGACCAAAAGTAAAATCTGTATTTCTTTTGCTTAGCCTATCACAAGATTTCCCTCCGAGTATTACGTACATCCAAGTGGATGGTTGGAGGCTGTAATAAGCAGATTTGAGTCATTGTAGAGACTCAGAGGGGCATGACGATGATTTCAAATTAAATTTACCCAATCTGACATTATTTTTATTACCTATTGTATCCTAAGAATCAAGTAAACTCAGAGCAGTACTATATATTTCTAATTGCAAACCTTGCTTCATTCATAAACTCTTTCCAGTGACACTAATATTAATGGTTAATATTGCTGAATTTCTCCCACAATATTCTTTCTTTCTAAATGTTTCTGTGTGCTCAGACCTTTGGGTGCTCAACTTCCCCAGTTGTACAATGAAGCAATCTTCTATAGTTGACTGGTTCCTTTTTCCTCAGACAGCTCAGTATAAGAAGCCCATCAGCTTTCTCGCCACAAGGAATTAGTCATTTATGCTGACTCTTCAATATGACACTTGGGGCCTATTCAATTCCAGTAGTAGTATTGAAACTTCCGCTATAAAACTTAAGTTCTGAAAATCTAATGGATTCATTTTCCCTCACACCATGGGCTTTATGGGATATGTCTTTCAAGACAAATGATCTTTTCCTCATGAAGCATGTTGGGAAGTAGATCTAAATGCAAAGATCCTGAACTTATGATTCTCCTAAATGCTATTTTTATAGCTTTTTAATAACTTTTTATAACTTTTTAAAAAGTGTTCAATATCCTTGCTGAGACATACAGCTCTCTGCCAGAAATAGAGATTTGTGAAATGTGCTAATTATCATTATGTAAGCAGGTGTATTATGACTTGCCTTGGAAAATTACAGATAATTTATTTTTTGGTCCACAATAATGGCAAAATTATATTTTAGCACTTATATTTCTTTTGTCAAGATCATGCACATTTGTTAGGTGTCTAGTCTTAATTTAACAGTCTTTCTCATTTTTTGTAGTGTCTATATCCGTTAACTTATCTCAGGAAATCTGAATTGTAGCACTATGCAAAATCTCTAAAATATATCATCTTGGATGGTAAGATTATTTTGTAAGGGATTTCTCTGATTAAATTATTTTATAAGATGAACTAAAAACAGTTAAATGGTAGTTGATGAGATAATCATTAGCATCACCTTGAAATAGATATCTGATACCTAATTGGCAAATTACATTTCTCTTCCTGATTCTGTGTTTGAGATATTAATAATCATGCCAGGATGCATAGAAGAATGAGGTTGGATGAGGAATTCTTTATCTTTATAGGCAATTTCTTTTTGATAGAGGCTTGCCCTCTGCTTTATGGGCATAACTCAGGGAGACTGAAACAACTCTGTTTGAACCTTGCTTGGCATTAAGATCTGGAACTAAACAGACAACTCATTAATTTCATATCATAAAAGTAATTAAAAATTTACTATTTTCATAATTTATATGTATTAAGTATGATTGGAATTTTTGTTAATTCAGTTGTTTTATCATACACTTGCAAAAAACATGATACAAGATTATAGCTATGTGATCAGAAATTGCTGTAATAGCTGAATACTCTGACAGATGGATTTCACAAATCCTTTCTAATTTTTTCATTGCTCTGTATGTTTTAAATACAAAAAATTAAAATAATAACCAGTTTTCTATATTAAGTATAGAAACTGAAGTAAACTAAGAGCAGCACTGTATATTATTAAAACAAATGTGATTAATTAGATCAATGGCATTACTCATGGCTATGTAGAAAAAGAAAGATTCTTCATATGAGTGAACCCATGGAATATTTTTTATTTTGTATCTGGCTTATTTCATGTAGCATAATGTCTTCCAATTCCATGTTGTAGCAAATGGCAGGATCTCCTCCTTTTTTAAGGTTATTTTCTAACATGCTCATTTGTACGTGAGGAAAAAGAGCATGAATGTCCTTCAGTATTGAAATAGAAGTTAATATCAATTAATCATATGTGAAAAATATAGGGGATAATGTAGAAATCCTTTACATCAGGGTTAATTTCATAGTCACACTATATGACAAGGCTGTTCAATATTTCCATGATATTGTTGTCTTTTAGAATAAACTGACCAAATGTTGAGGCTAACCCATAAGAATCAATGTAATAATCAATTTATTCAATACCTTTTGTATATTTTTCAAGTATTCTCTCACTCTAATGGGGTATGTATATTATTATAGGATTGTGAGAAATACATTTTAAAAGTAAAAGATTGGTCAGGAGGGACATAACTATCTTGAGAATAAAATAATCTCCATTTGTTATATTATTTGGATAAAGTTATTCAGCAAATTAAATAATAAATGCCTTTTTCATACAAGAAAAGTATTTTTGAGTAGTTATTATTCACATATTTCAAAAGTAAAAATGCATAATGAAGTAAACATAAAATAGTCTTCTTTTCTCTATACCCTATATCCAACTAGAACTAATCCTTTACACCATAAGTGTTGTACTATTTACTTTTACTAATTGTTATTTACTACTACTTGTTAAACTATATTACTAATATCATTTCGTATTATGTTTCCATGCAAGTGCATATATTGATTCTTTTTTATATACTGTTGTACGTCTTTTTTTTCCCCAACTTGGAGACAAATAGAAAACTATCTTTTTTATAGGTCAAGAATATCCATCTGTATCAAAACACCATGTATCTTATTAATAAATTTCTTATAAATAATATTTTGATTTCCTATCTTTTTGTAAGACAAACAGCTCTGCAGTTAACCACATATATGTAAACATGTGACATTTTACATTAGGGATATATCTGTGAAATACATTTCTGGTAATTTAACTTCTAGATAACATAAGTGTGCTTGTGCCATTTTACACCCCATCAGGAATCCAGGGGGCTACACTTTCCACACAGCCCTGACAAATGAGTTTGTTGAAAGATTTTGAACTTTTAGTAAATTTTAAGTGTGGAAAACAAGGCTCTTTGGTGTAGCTTTGGTTCGAATTTCACTTTGTATAAATGAAGTCATATATTTGTTTATGCTATAAATATTTTTCACCTAGTTTATTTGTGTTTTGACCTTGTTTATAGCATTTTTCCTTATTTGGAAGTTTTTATTTTTCTTGTAGTTGCGTTTCTTAGTTTTTTTAAATGGTTTTTGTAATTGAACTATTGTTAAAATAGCTTCCAACAGTTTAGAGTTATAAAGAAATTATCACTTATTTATCTCCAGAGCTGTTACCGTATTCTAATATACAGTTAACTTTTTTATTATTTTTTGTTTCCCCTCATTAAATCTAAATGTCATGAGCTCAAAACTTTTTTTCCCACTACTATGTCTCCTTCATCTAGAATAGGACCTAGCATGAAGTTCTATAAATATTTGTTGAATAAACAAATGTAGGTTTTCTAGATCAAAACTTTTTAAAGAGTACCTCAATTAATGGCATAGATATTGAATTAGATTTGGAAGGCTAGTGGGTATTATTATAATAGTCTTTTGTTTTTAGGTTTTCCAAATGAAAATAGCTAAAAGGATTTCTAATTAAAGAGCAATGATTGGCAGCTAAGTAGTGAGGAGATACACACACACCCCTATGTACATATGTAGATATATATATATGTGTGTGTATATATATATATATATATATATATAGTCTCCTGTATCTACCTATGGAGTAAGTCATACCATAAACCACATATTTCATAGAAGGTAACAAAGATTCATTTTTTTCATTTTTGAACGATAATCAAGGACTGATTTCTACAATTTACATCTGTAACATATTTTTTCTGTGCTTTTTAGAGAGTAGCTACTTGAATTACTAACAGAAGCCATACAAAGACACTAATTTTACTTCAGTGCCTCTGCCTATGCAATATAATCTTATTTTAGTTGTAAATTTTATGACACTTTAATGAAACCTCAGGGACTATTGAGTTAAGAAAAAAAAAACCTGCCCTCATGAAACATTTGAAAATAGAATAGATGTATACTTAAAACAAAGACTTTTAAAATATATTCTGGAAGGTGGCACTTTGTTCCCTGAAGAGACAGGATTTAAATGTATTTAGAAAGAGATAAGCTAGGAATATATTTAAGGAGGTAAAAGACCTCTACAGGGAGAAATATGAAACAATGAAGAAGGAAATAACAGAGGATGTAAACAGGTGGAAGAGCATACCATGCTCATGAGTCGGCATAATCAACATTGTTAAAATGTCTATACTACCCAAAGTGA
>CAUYPO010101339.1:0-11447 GCA_963574435.1 Cheirogaleus major
GAAATCAATTGGCCTACTAAAAATATATAGAAAAAATTAGCCGGGCATGGTGGCGCATGCCTGTAGTCCCAGCTACTCGGGAAGCTGAGGCAGAAGGATTGCTTGAGCCCAGGAGTTTGAGGTTGCTGTGAGCTAGGCTGATGCCACGGCACTCTAGCCCGGGCAACAGAGTGAGACTCTGTCTCAAAAAAAATAAAAAATAAAAAACACTAACTGGCCTAAAGGGAAATCAAAGTTACAACTTTAGTGTATCCAGATACACGTTTAGTGAGCATGATTGTATCTGATACATATTTTTGGGTTCTTGTAATAAACATAGCTATATATTGGATATCTTTTCTCAAAAATCATCCTATAAAATTGTGTTCACTATTGGAGAAAGAGGGCTTAGAAGACATGTCATGATCCTCCTTGCTGCTTGGTCCTGAGGCTAAAATGTAGTAAGCACCAATGCAGAAGCTTCAGCAGAGCTAGGTCACAGTGGCTCTATATCCTTCCCTTGCCAGCTTGTCATGCACTGAGAAAAACATAGACTACAGCATAGGGAGCAAACAAAGAACATTTTTGGAGGGTAACATATTAATAAGTACGAGTTAATATATAATAATAGTTTACCTTATCTGTCAATATTTATATGTCACAGGAGAGCTACATGTAAATTGAGTTTTTTTACAGTTCAGCATTTTTCATGCTTTGTTATTAATGACTTGTATCCTACTATAAGTCTTTTTCTCTGTGTTCTTCCTTTAGCAGTGAGCAGAACCTAATATTGTTTCTCTTTCTCTACTCTTGCCTTTCTGCCCTCTCCGCCTTCTAAATCAGGAAAAAAAGGTAATCATTTAAAGGATGTGCATTCTAGTCATCCTTTCCACATTCTTGATCTCATTGACAAGAAACATTTCATTTGTTTGCTGGGGGAAAAGGCATGTAAAACATTACATTTAAAATGTGACCTCACATTGCTACATTTTATAGACGTTTGAGTAAATTTAATCAGTATGCATTTTGGGGGGCTTCTGTTATGTCCCTTGGACTATACAATGTAATTCAACTGAAGATTGAAGAAGTTGGATACATTCCCTCTCTGCTGAAGAACTCAGAGCTTAGTAGGAAGGAGGGAGGAATAACAAACCAAAAGTAGAATGTGCCAAATTCCCCAAGGGTAGTACAAATGAAAACCTGTGAAGGCTTAAAGATGTAGTGTGACATCCAACTGGGAGAAGGCGGAGGGGAATTGATGTGTGGGCCTGGGGGTGGAATACACCAGACAGAGCAGGGTTTGTGCAGATGGGAGCATCTGCACATATGAGGGAGCAGCCTGAACAAAGACTTGCTCGTGGTCCACTTGTAAGGAAGCTCTGAGAGGTATGAGAGAAAATATAGATTGGACTTTTGAATAATAAAGGTAAGTATTTGGATGTTGTTTCAGCATCAATGGAAACCTCTAAAGATCATAACTAAGGGAATAATGTGGCCTAGGACAAGAGTCAGGCAGTGGTGTGCAGGCCAGTTGGAGAGGAGGAAGATGAAGTCAGAGATGGTGTCCGGCAATGGATGAGATGGGGGATGGGAGACATGGAGCAGCAGGGGAGGGAGCCTGAGACAGTGGACACTGTGAGCCTGGGCGTTGGGAGAAACATGGTGAGTAGGTTTCAGAAAGTGTCTTTGTTAGGAAGAGAAGCTGGTCAGAGAAGACTTTTTGACCTTGAAGTGAGACTGGAGGCCAGGAGTCATGGGTTAGGAGGAACAGTGCAGGGCCCAGGCGTGCGCCTTGGAGCCAGAGATATCAGACCTTGGCTCTATCACGTATTTGCCAGGGGGTCTTGGATATCATGGGGAGGTCTTGGAGTCTGCCTGAGCCTCTGCCGCCTCATCTAAAATGGAAGAGCTGCTGCGTTGCCCACAGGCATGCTGTGAGCTCAGCGAGATGCCATGTAACAAGTGCCTAGTCAAGTGCAGAGACTCAGGACATGACCGTTGTCACTGCGACTGCGCAGAGAGTTACCATGGAAGCCATCGGATTAGAAGGTGGTGGGAGAAGGGAGGGAGTATGAAGACACAAAGCCCAAGACAGAACCCAGGGGATCCCCTATTTAGGAAAAAGAAGACAGACAAGTAAAATAAGTGGAAGACAATAAAGACAGAAGAACCAGGAAGTGAAATGTGTCAAAAGCCAAAAGGTAAGGATTTCAGTGTCAGTTCAACAGTGTCAATTACTGCAAAGAGGCCATAAAGAAGAGACAGGTCGAAGCCTTTGGATCTGGTAATACGGAAATCACCAGGTGACTTTTGACCATGAGAAAAGACTGCTGTGAAAATGTTGACCCATCTTTAGCCTTAACATTAAAAGCAGTATTTTACCCGGCACTTGTACTTGAATTTTTAAGTATCCAAGTACTTATTCATGTTTCTGCCCAGCCTCTTCTGTCTCAGAGGTCTCTCTGGAACCTTGACCGGGGGATTAGAGCTTGCGAGCTTACTCTAACACGAAATGACTTCTCGCCCGAGCAGTGCACATCCAAGAGAACAGGCTTTGTTCCTGAATGCTAATGGCCAAGAGAAGGAAGAGCAATATTAGCTTAGGTCTGATGGAAACAAAAAGTTGTTCGCATGGAAGACTGTTTATTTATGGAAATAGCCTCTTGAGGAAACTTCTAAAAATCTGTAACTGACAAACCCAATTCAGAAAATCCGTTACTCCACACTGTGTGGAGATGGTGGCCTTGTGATTCTAATCCTCCTAGCGAGAGATAAGATTTTAGAGCCCATAGAGAGTTGAAGCATATCTACAGTTTGTTGTTGTTGTTGTTGTTTCTCCACTCCAGAGGTAACAGTAGTTTGATGGGAAACCTTCCAGACATTTTCCTGCCACTCTTCCTTTTTGTTCCTTAACAATAGGTTCATTTATCAAGTTGGTTTAGGTGCTTATCGATAGGGCTTTGGGAGAAGTTTAAAATTCTTCATAATTGTTGTAGCTTTTACTCTCAAGAACTTATGCAAAGGAAAATGAGGAAGGTTCTCATATTTGTTCACAAAACAACTCATCTGAATCCTGCTACACTGTTTATGTAAGTCTTATTTGTACCTTGGGACCGTTAGAAAATGCCTCCTACCTTTTGTTGAAATGGGAAAAACAAGAGTAGAATAAGTTTTGGGGATGTTTCTCCCTCTGTGTATTTTTTAACTTCCAATTCAACTTTATTACCATGTCAATAAGGAATATTTACACCATTAAACTACATTGTAAATAAAGTAACATTGTAAATAAAGTAACATATTAATTCAAGGGGTTAGAATCTTAAGAAACATTTGTATGTCTGGATCTAACCAATGATAGGATCAAGAGTCTGAAATATTAATCGAAACTTACAACCTCCTTACCCCTGCCTTCAAACTCTAAACCAAGATGTTTAGCCACTATCTGAATATTTGAATTAACAGAAAGCATCTTCTGGGATATTGTTAGGGGAGATGTGAGTAGATCAAGGTATCTTGGGAATGTATTTTCTTCTGGCAAGCAAACCCTCATTTTTGATAAGAGAATTGAGATTTTGAGCTACTATTAGGAACAGAAAATGAGAAAGGAAAAGGAGGGACCATATAGGAAAGCAAAGTAATGAAAGAGAATCAAATAAACTAGAGGCAAGGGTATGAAAGGATAAATCCTCCCTCCATAGCAGTAATGGCCTTTGAGCATCACTAAGCCCCTTTGCTTCTCCCATTACCCACAGGATGATGACTGAGGAGGAACAAACAAAATAGAGACCATTAGAAAAAATGCCCAAGGCTTTTAGGTGTTTCTCTAACATTTTGGGGACATTTTCAGGTTTGCAGTGTTCATTTGCTAGGATATGTTAGCAGATGTTTACTGCTTAATCTGACCAACAGCGGGACCCAAATCGGAGGTGCATATAAGAACAGGCACCATGCCTGCTCAGAGCTACTGCCTCCCCAGGTGTTCTGATGGCACTGGGCTGCGACTGAGACCTGGCTGGCCACCCTCCCCCAGCCATGACCATGAGATTTTAGGGACCATTTCCTCCTTTTACTCCATAGTACTTTTAAGCACTTCAGCTTATTTGACTCTTGACTGACAACTGCTTCCTGACATTGTGGCAGTGTCAACTAAGGCAATTGAATTCACATTTTTGTTAACATAATAATTGTCATCTTAACCAAAAAATAATTGTAAGTTTCTTGAAGGCCATAACCAGGTATAGAGTAGCTCTTTGTTCTGCACAATACCAGAGCAAGTAATATCTAGAATATGTATTAAAAGCAAGTTAGTGAAAACTTTGAATGTCTCCTCTATGTTAGCAACTGTGCTCAAGATGTGTTGTATAAGTATACATAGGAAATCATCTCTTCTCCTAGGAAACTCTAAGCATTTATTGAATGAATAAATAAAATAACAAATGAATTAATAAATGAGTGGTTTCTTCTTAGCCCTCTGGTAGTTGGACATAATTTACAGAAAGATATACCAAAATAGCTGCAAGCAAGAGATTGCAACATGAATTTCTTATTAGTCAAATACTATATCTTTCCCCGCTTTTAAAATAGGAAGACAAAGATGCAGCAGGGATGGTTATGTTCCCTGAAGCAAATCGGGTGGCTGATTTAAAAGACAAGGCGCTTTAATCCCTCTGTGGTCTCTCTCCTAGCATCTCTCCAGCACCGCCTCTGCCTCCCACACAAGCCTCAGGAGTAGGCCTTCAGCTGCTCCCCAGCACAGGG
Source organism: Cheirogaleus major (assembly GCA_963574435.1). Lineage (NCBI taxonomy): Eukaryota > Metazoa > Chordata > Mammalia > Primates > Cheirogaleidae > Cheirogaleus > Cheirogaleus major. Next base: position 4,738 of record CAUYPO010101339.1, read on the forward strand.
GCAGGGATGCACTTTGGTGGGTTTTTCAGCGTAACTCACCCTTAAGCGTGAGTTCTTCCTTGCAATAATCTGTCAAGACCTTAGAAAGAGGGGGGATCATCCTTTCAATAAAATAGAAAAGAAATCTACTATTCAGCCATAAGAAAGAATCAAATCATGTCTTTTGCCACAACATGGATGGAACTGGAGGTCATTGTCTTAAGAGAAACAAGCCAGGCACAGAAAGTGAAATATTGCACGTTCTCACTCATAAGCGGGTGCTTAAAAATGTGTCCATATGGAGTGGAATGGTAGACAATGGAGACTCAGAAGCGTGAAGTGTGGTAGAGGAGTGGATGATGAGAAACTACTTAATGGGTACAATGTATGATATTTGGGTGATGGATACCCTAAAAAACCCTGACTCACCCAGCACCCAATCTATGCATTTAACAAAATTGCACATGTACCCTACATATTTGTACAAATTAAAAAAAAAAAAGAAAGAAATCTAACCATCTAGTCACCCATTACTTCAGACACATAAGGAGGGAAAAGAAATAACAATTTTCCAGATGTCATTTTCTGAGTCTGGAACTCAAAATCAATCTTGTATTTATTTTTGAGCAGTAATGCCTGGGCTCATCAAATACATCAAGACTTCTAAGATTTATATGCACCCCCCTTGCCTTAGCACCATTTGCCAACTTAATTTCTGCATTATTGTTATGTGTCATAATTATGAAATTATATGTTCTGTTCTATTATTTCTAGTTTACACTAATTGTGTAATTGGATCTAATTAAGCCAATTATGGAACTGCTCAATTTTTAACTAAGCCCTGTTTTAAAGACTTCAGAACTTTTTATTTTTTAATTCTTTTTTTTTTAGACTCACCCACCCACCCACTCAGTCACTCACTCACTCAAGCACTCACTCACCCACTCACTCACCCACTCACTCACCCACTCACTCACCCACTCACCCACTCACTCAACCACTCACTCAACCACTCACTCACCCACTCACCCACTCACTCACCCACTCACTCAACCACTCACTCACCCACTCACCCACTCACTCAACCACTCTCTCTCCAAGACTTCAGAACTTAATAAGACACTTTTAAAAATGTTTGCATTTCAAGCCAAGCCAAGGGAGTCTTTGCAGCTCAGAATGCACAATTAAGAAGCACATGCATGCATTCAAGGAGATCCCACCTTCATTTCCCACATTTGAAGCCCAGCCGTGTCTTTAATTTAGGAGGGATCTTTTTTAATCCTCATCTTATTATCCTTGTGGGATCTGTCTGCTATGCTATTCTTATTTTCTGTTTGGTGTTCACGTGTAAGATCCATGAATGACTGCATTTTGCACACATGTTAACATCTTTTGAATCCTCTTTTCAGTTTGTAAAACAGAGACAGAAGTGGTAAGCACGTCCCAGTGTGGCTGTGTGCAGTCCCTCCGTCTCACAGACTCACAGACTATTCCAGTGCCTGGCTGTCAGACACTAGTGCTGGAAATAGGGGTAAAAGGATTTGGGCTCAGTGGCATTTAAGTGATTTTCACAGGTAGAAGTGGGATGGGACTAAGGACAAGGGCGGCAGGTGAAGCAAAGACCCCAAGATGTCCTAGGTTACCTCCTGAATTGATCAGAAACTGTGGATCTACGGGTGTCCCAGTGACAGTCCACAGGAGACAAAAGTGTCTTTTGTTAGTTTTTCTACTCAGTGTTTAATTAAGGAGAAGCTCGGTGTGAAGGAATAAGCCTGGGCGTTAGAATCTCAAGTTTGATTTCTTAGAATTTCCATGTACAAGATTGGTGACTTGACTTATCCCCTCTGCGCCTCAATTTACCCATGGATACAAATGTATAATCAGCCAGTTGGCACTCAGACTCGAAGCCAGCTGAGCTGAGGTGGGAGCCTGGGGCCTCTTGCTATGCCAGGCATTAATCCTTCAGTTGCGGGGTCATGGGGAGAGGACGTGGCAGGGATCCCAGGGGCAGACCAGGGCAGATAAGACTGCAGGGGAGCGGGGAGCAGGGGTATTGGGGGGCTTGGAACAGTGGCTACTTTGACAATCAGCAAACACTACAGCGTTTTAGCAATCAGTGCTGCCATATCTTTGCATACCAGCTAAATACCCGTCCTGGATAGAGCAACACTTTCCTTGCAGAGTTGCTGCAAGGACTCAGTAAAATCAAGCACACTAACAGCACTGACAGCACTACTGCTAATGTAGCAGACACTGGGTAAGTGCTGACAAGGTGCCAGGTCCTGTGCTAAGTGCTTTCCATGCATGATGACTTTCAAAGGCTCATGACAACCATAAGAGGCAGGTGCTGTTATTATTACCCCCATTCTACATCTGCAGAAACTGAGGATCGGAGAGCATTAGTAACATGTCCAAAGTGACACAGCTTGCCCAAAGGGACGCTATGTCCAGAACGTGCCAGACACATGCAAGTGGTCAATAAATGTCTGTTAGTATTCAGTCTATAAAACTTATAAAGCAAGAAGCTGTGGTTCCTTTGAGAGCAAGCAAGGCCAGCTGTACCCAGCCCTCTCGATAGGGCACATGGTGCTTTACAGAAGAAAGACTATAAAAATTCAGTCCACAGGGCAGGGAGTAGACCTGGCTGCGAGACAGGAAGTCAGATGACAACCCTACAATGGCAGGAAGGCCTGAGAGGAATTCAAATAGGAAAAAAGGAACTCGTTCAGAGCTGGTTGGCAACTGCATGCTTCCTACAAAGATTAGAAGTATTACAATTAAATTATTACGATTGCAGGCAAGAAAGAAAGAGGCTGTAGGATGTTTCAATTAATTCGATGAGTATTTACTGGGTAGCACCATGCATGAGGCCCTGATAAGAGCAAGAATAAAACATCATCACCGCCCTCCCAGCACCACAATATAATGGAAAGGACAGCTGTATTCACCAGAAACCACAGTGCAGATCAGAACTCTGCTGAGACGTAGAGCAGATGTACACTCAGCAGCCAGAGAAATCTTAAAACAAATCACACCACTGCACCCCTGCTTAAAACCCTCCCATTGGCACTAAGATTAAGATCCAGACTCTTTCATGGAGTCCTTATTCAGCCTGGTCCCAGCCTATATCCCACCTTCTTTAGCCAACTATAATTCAGCCACATCGACCCTTTTCTTTTTCTTGAAAATGCCACCCTTTCTCCCTGGTCGGAGCCTTTGTGTGTGCCTTCTGCTTGCTGGCATGGTCTTTGCATGTCTATGCCTTCCCTGGCAGCCCCGTTCCAGTTACTTTTTATCCTACCACCCTTTATTTCCTTTAGCATTTTATGTTAATCTGTCCTGTTGTCTTTATACTTACTGGTGTATTTATTCCTACTATTACAACACACTCTCCGTTAGGGCTTTTACACATCTGTTTTGCTCTCTGCCATATTCCCAGCACCTAAATTAATGCCCAGCACATAGCTGGCACTCAGCATGAATTGTGTTGAACAAAATAAATAAGACAGCCACCAGTGCAGAGAGGACAGGACAGTTATGTGTGGCTGAAGTTTCACTGACGTTACAGGTAGAGTTGGGCCTAAAAATGAGGAGGATTTTGACAGAAGGGCTGAAGGGGAATATGTTTCAGGCAAAGTGTGTATCTGGAAAGTGTGATACAAAGAAACTATTAATAATTAAGTGCATGATAGGTACTAGCAGCTTTGCATGTTAACCTTATTTAATTACACTCATTTTATGTGAATTGAGGTTTAGAGGAATATGTTACCCATCCAAGGTGCTCAGTAAATAAGTACTTGAACCAACATCTGAACACAGATCTTTCTGGGGCTGATGTTTATGTTTCCACCTTTAGCTATACCTTCTCCTAGGGAGGAGTTAGGTAAACTTAACTAAGAGTCAAATAGGTGTAAATCAAGTATTAGAGAAGAAAATTGGTAGGAAAAAAATCTCAAAACCAAAAAGCAGAAGACATCCTTTGGAAGGAAGAGCGCTCTTTCAGGTTCTCCAGTATTTTTAGGAATTAGAATTCATAGTCCCTAAGCTAAAATAGTGGAGGTATGATCTAAAATGCCTTGAAAATGCAGAGCAATAAAATCATTTTCCATTTTTTAAAGATGTATTCATTCAGCAAACACAGGTTGAGTGTTACTGTGCTCGAGACATTGGCTAGGCTTAGGAATTCAAAATTGAGGCAGATTCTCTAACGCCCCTTGGGAGGTTTGGGTGAAATAAAGGAGACAAAGAGATCAAACATAGGAGTAGCGATGTCGCAGTTCAGTGATGGAGTCTGCTGGGTGCAGAAGCCTGAGGAGGGAGGCTTCCTGGAGGTCATAGCTGGGTACTGGAGATGAGTGAGGAAAATCAGGATGATGCAGGCAGAGGGAGCAGGTAGGTATGTCTGGAGAAAGAGTACCTCTGGGAAGCTAAGGTAGTAACCAGGAGCCAGGTCACAAAGGGCCTTGTGTGACTGGAGATGTTTATTATTTTTTATTTCATAATATTACAGGGATACAAATGCTTTGGTTGCATATATTGCCTTTGCACTGCCCAAGTCAGAGCTACAAGCGTGCCCATCCACCAGACAGCATGCACCCCCTCTCCCATCCTCTCCCTTCCCACCTGCCTGACACCCAATGAATGTTGCTACCATATGTGCACATAAGTGTTGATAATTAGTACCAATTTAATGATGTATATATGTAGCGCTTGTTTTTGCATTCTTGTCTTACTTTACTTCAAAGAATGGGCTCCAGCTCCACCCAGGATAACACAAGAGACACTAGTTCACGATTTTTTATGGCTGAGTAGTATTCCATGGTAGACATATACCACATTTTATTAATCCACTCATGTATTGGTGGACACTTGTGTTGTTTCCACATCTTTGCAATTGTGAATTGTGCTGCCATGAACATTTGAGTGCAGATGTCTTTTTTATAGAATGTCTTTTTTTCCTTTGGTTAAATTCCCAGTAGTGGAATTGCTGGATCAAATGGTCTTTCTACTTTTAATTCTTTGAGATATCTCTATGTTACTTTACACAGAGGTTGTACTAATTTGCAGTCCCACTAGCAGTGTATGAGTGTTCCTATGTCTCCAGATCCATGTCAACATTTGTTGTTTTGGGACTTTTTGATAAAAACCATTCTCACTGGAATTAAGTGACATCTCGTTGTGATTTTGATTTGCATTTCTCCAGTGATTAAAGAGGATGAGCATTTTTTCATATGTTTGTTGGCCATTAGTCTGTCTTCTTTTAAAAAGTTTTTGTTCATGTCCTTTCCCCACTTTTTAATGGGGTTATTTGATTTTTTCTTGCTGATTTTCCTGAGTTCTATATAAATTCTAGTTATCAGCCCTTTATCAGATATATAGCATGCAAATATTTTCTCCCATTCTGTAGGTTGTCTGTTTGCTCTGATGATAGTTTCCTTGGCTATGCAGAAGCTTTTTAATTTGATCAGGTCCCATTTATTTATTTCTGTTCCTGTGATTGCTTTTGGGGTCTTCATAAATTCTTTGCCTAGGCTGATGTCTATAAGAGTTTTTCCAACATTTTTTTCTAGAATTCTTACAGTTTTATGCCTTAGGTTTAAGTCTCTTATCCATCCTGAGTTGATTTTTGTGAGAGGTGGGAGGTACGGATTCTGTTTCAGTCTTCTACATGTGGCTCTCCAATTTTCCTAGCACCATTTATTGAATAAGGATTCTTTTCCCCAGTGTATGTTTTTGTCTGCTTTGTCAAAGATTGGATAGCAATAAAATCTTAGCAAACCAAATTCAACTGCACATCAAAAAAAATAATTCATCATGACCAGGTGGGCTTCATCCCAGAGATGCAAGGATGGGTTCAACATATGCAAATCTATAAATGTAATTCACCATATAAATCAAAGCAGAAACAAAGACCAGTCTGTGTCTCATTAGATGCAGAAAAGGCATTTGACAAAATTCAGCGCCCTTTTATGATAAGAACTCTTAACAAAATAGGCATAGATGAGATATAACTCAAAATTATTAAAACAATATATGATAAACCCACAGCCAACATCATATTGAATGGGGAAAAATTGAAAGCATTCCAACTTAGAACTGGAACTAGACAAAGTTACCCACTGCCACCACTTCTATTCAACATAGTGCTGGAAGTCCTTGCCAGAACAATCAGACAAGAGAAGGAAATTAAGGGTAGCCAAATGGGGAAAGAAGAAGTCAAACTATCGCTCTTTGCTGATGACATGATTTTATATCTAGAAAACCCCAAAGATTCAACCAAGAGACTCCTGGAATTGATAAATGAATTTAGCAAAGTCTCAGGCTACAAAATCAATGCACAGAAATCAGTAGCTTTCATATATACCAATAACAGTCAAGCTGAGAATCAAATCAAAGACACAGTACCTTTCACAATAGCATCAAAGAAAATAAAATACTTAGGAATATACTTAACTAAGGAGATGGGAGACCTATATAGGGAGAACTATGAAACACTAAAGAAAGAAACTGTAGAGGATGTAGACAGATGGAAAACCATACCATGCTCATGGATCAGCAGAATCAATATTGTTAAAATGTCTATACTACCCAAAGTGATCTACAGATTCAGTGCAATCCCTATTAAAATACCAACATCATTTTTCACAGATCTAGAAAAAATAATTCTATGCTTCGTATGGAACCAGAGAAGACCCTGTATAGCCGAAGCAATCTTAAGCAAAAAGAACAAA
>CAUYPO010101341.1:0-17461 GCA_963574435.1 Cheirogaleus major
TGGCATCCACCAGATCTTTCTTTCTATAGATACCTTTTCCCTTTTGAAATAAGTAATCTGTACAATGATACTTTGAAACCATGTGAGTAACCTTTTAGCCAGTGTATATTATAATTTTTTCTGTTGGTGCTATAACAAACGCACAAACTTAGTGGTTTAAAATAACACAAATATATTGTCTTACAGTTCTATAGGTCAAAAGTCCAAGATGGGCCGGGCGCGGTGGCTCACGCCTGTAATCCTAGCTCTCTGGGAGGCCGAGGCGGGCGGATCGCTCGAGCTCAGGAGTTCGAAACCAGCCTGAGCCAGGGCGAGACCCCGTCTCTACTATAAATAGAAAGCAATTAATTGGCCAACTAAAAATATATAGAAAAAATTAGCCGGGCATGGTGGCGCATGCCTGTAGTCCCAGCTACTCGGGAGGCTGAGGCAGGAGGATTGCTCGAGCCTAGGAGTTTGAGGTTGCTGTGAGCGAGGCTGACGCCACCGCACTCACTCTAGCCCGGGCAACAGAGTGAGACTCTGTCTCAAAAAAAAAAAAAAAAAAGTCCAAGATGGTTTTCATTGGGTTAAAATCAAGGTGTTTCACAGGCAGTATTCTTTTCTGGAGGGTCTAAGAGAGAATTTGTTTCCTTGCCTTTTCTAGCTTCTAGAAGCTGCCCACATTCTTTGACTTGTGGTACCCTTCCTCCATCTTCAAAGCTAGCAACAGTGCATCTCTCTGACCATTATTCCACAGTTACATCTTTCTGTGACCACAACCCTGGACAGGTTCTTGGCTTTTAAAGAATTCACATGATTAGATTAGGCTCACTTGGATAATCCAGGATAGCCTCCCTATCTCAAAGCCCTTAACTTAATCACATCTGCAAGTCCATTTTGCCTTGTAAGGTAACATATTCATAGGGTCTGGGCATTAGGAAGTAGACATTTTGGGAGGGTCATTAATCTACCTGCCACACAGTGGTTTTATCGTCCTCAGATTTTGCACTGGGGGTTGCAAATCTTTGAAGATTTTTGGGCTGTCATGTACCATGGTCTAAGTCTACTTAGAATGGAATGAATCACAGTTTATGGAAGCCATGCTGGCTGAAGGCTGGGAGTCAAGAGGCCTGAGTTCTAGGTCTCATGGTATATCCTGACTCATTTTCAGGGGGACAGGAGCAGGGGCTGTCTCCTGCCTCTTCTTCATGTCCCTTTACTCACAAGGTGAAGAGCTAAAGAATGGATCTGGCAGTAATAACTTCAGAGTTTTTAACCATAGGAGTTTGGATGTTCAAAATGTTTTTTGAGAAGTGCAAATTGTAGAGAAGCATCTTTCATTTAAATGCCCATAGAGTGTGAAAAATATAAGGCACTTTAATCAAGTAGGCTCTTTGATGACACTTTAAAGACTAAGTTACATATGAAGAATTTTATGTCTGTTATTTAAATTAGAGTCCTCTACTAGAGAACTCTAAATAGGCTGAAAAAGAAACTGACTTATTTAAAAACTAAAAATATCATGCAGGTGGATATAGATTATATTCTTTAAGTTCTTAGTAAATATTCAGAAAAATAAACATCAAATTAAGGCAGTGAGTCTCTAGAATTCTTAATTTCATTTTACAATGTTTCAGCAGAATCTTCCACAGTAACTGCAGTTGAAATGCTTTGGAAATACTGACTGTACCAATTGTTAAAGAATAACTGTTTAGTTAGCCTATAAATGTGCTTTCTAGAGCTGATTAAAAAAGATGATCTTTTTATCTGATGAGTTCTGACGCCTCTGTAAACCTTCTAACTTATCTTATTTTCTACCAGCTACAGAACAAGATGCCAACAATTATATTTTCACCAAGTATTTATACCAACTTATAAAATCACCTTTTTATTAGAAAATTGTGTAATATCTTGATTTCAATTTAGCATGGCATGTTGGTTAGCAATAAATCTTGCTGGTATGTGAACATAAGCCTGCAGGCAGTTTGGAGAACATTGATCAGGTATAAATTGTATGTATTTTTCTAGCTTCTAAAAATTTCATAGCAAAATGAAATAAATAGCTATCATTCAGAACACCACTTTTTAGGTTGTTTTTTGCTCTGACCTATACCTTGTGGAAAGTGCCTTCAATTTCCTGAAATCCATGATTTGTATCTGTGACCATTTAAGTTCCCCATTTTTATCTGTGACACAAAGTGAAAGCAAATGAACATAGTTAAGACGTGTTCTTGTGCCTTGTTAAGTGTGCTTTATAAGCAGTTCACATTAGATTTTAAGGCTCTACAGAAAATGTGCAAGAAGATATTAATATTAAACACTTAGTGTTTACTGTAATGTTCTAAGCATTTAATATATACAAAATAATTTCTCATGAACTCTGAGAGATAAGTACTGTTATTAACTCAATTTTACAGATGAAGAAACAGGCCAAAGAAGGTGACTTGCTGAAGACTACACAGAAGTGTTGGAGCTGGTGTTTCAGTCCTGTTTCACAGGCTGCAATAGTATCACCCGCTATGCCAACATTTGGGTGAAATCAATACATATCTAGTGAATTCTTGTAATATATAAAACACTATACTAGGCACTATGTGACTATGGAATTTAAAAAGTAAACCATATTTAAATGGTAATTAAAATTACCAGTTGAAATGTGCCAATTCATACAACTGTGTTATTCTTTCTCAAATGATCAGTGGGGTAACCTTTTTTTTAAAACAATTGAAATTCTCTTAAGAATGAATAATAACAGCCAATATTTATAAAATACTTTTCTATAAGGTAGGCACTACTTTGAGTGCTTTATATATAATAACTTGTCTATAAGGTAGGACTACTTTTCATTCTTAGTTTACAAAGGAGGAAACTGAGGTGCATGAGGTGAAAGGACTTGCCCAAGGTCACATAGCTATTATATAATAGAGTCAGGATTCAAACCCAGGTATCCAGGCTCCATGGTCTGTACACTTAACCATTATACTAAACTGCCTCTTATTTGCCTCATGAAGAAAACTTCTTTTAAAGAGAAGGTATTGAAAAGAGTTTCACATCAGGTTCTTATAAACATGGGCCTCTAAGCACCTTTTTAGTATTTGTAATAAAAATCACTGAAAAGATTGTTAAAATTTATAATGTAATATCATTTAAAGTAGCTTTTCCCAAATGATGTTCTAAGGAAGAAGGAAGTACTCAAGATGTTAATGATGCTAATAATATTCTGAGACTTAAAGTCCCTAAGAAGTTCTGAAATTTACCTTGCTTAACCCAAGAGAATTTGATGGTGGGCCCCTCTCTCTCCCTTTCTCTTCATAACAGCCATTCACTTGTCTAGAAATCTTTGCATTTGGTTAAACACAGTTTGTATAGTGCTGATGTAAGGTTATACTGTAATCCCTCTCCTCATTTCTCCTAAATATACATCCCAGAGGAAATCACTGATTAATTAAACTTGAAGTTTGTGTTTCAGAATAGAAAACCAAAAATCATCAAATTTACCCCTTATCTCTATTTCTGAAACTGTTGTGTAATTCTTCAAATGTATTAATAGAATACAATTTTAGAGTTGCAGAAGATCTTTGAGATCACCAGGATTTTTAAGCTAAATTCCAAGGACCCCCTTTATGGGGTTTGTAGATCCTTGGAATTGTATGCAAAATGAGAATTTTTCTGGACCCTCTTGCCCCTGCCCTCTTTCCACAGGTCATTTGACTTAGGCTGGTGGTTCCCAAACTTTGCTGCACATTAGAATCACCTGGGGAGCTTTTAAAAATTAGATGCCCAGATCACACCCCATGCTGGTTAAATCAGAATGTTGGGAGTGGGAGCCAGGCATCAGAACTTTTTGAAGATCCCTGCTGATGCCATCGTGCAGCAAAAATTGGGAATCACTGTCTGAGGCTAACTTTCCTCTGTTGTAGATGAGCAAGTAGGGACTTCTTACGTGGTTGAGGAACCAATAGAGGCATTAATTGGGCAGGGCCCTCCTTCTTGCCAAAAGAGATTTTAGAGATTGTTTTAAAGGAGTCTTGCGGGGGAAGTGGCTCTAGAGCCAGGTTGCTTAGGTTCTAATCCCAACTTTCCCTCCACTGACTAGTGGAGATGATGATAGCACCAACCCCACAGGGTTAGTTTGTCACAGCTTCGTGGCTCTGAGCTGCTAAGGTGGTGAGCTTGTCCTCAGCCATGGCAGAAATGGCGGCTGAGCAGAATCCAGGGCTATGGAAGGGACACAACCCTGGCATCCCCTTTCTAGCCATCCTGCTTTTGAAGGACAAGTGGTAAGCTGATGTCCTCATTACCTTCTAATGAAGACCTCCCCTCTTCTTGCTTTGGTTACATAGGCCTTGAATGGCTAGAATCTGTGTCCTTTTTTTTTTTTCTTTTTTTGGAGACAGAGTCTCACTCTGTTGCCTGGGCTAGAGTGCCGTGGTGTCAGCCTAGCTCACAGCAACCTCAAACTCCTGGGCTCAAGCGATCCTTCTGCCTCAGCCTCCCAAGTAGCTGGGACTACAGGCATGTGCCACCATGCCTGGCTCATTTTTTCTATATATTTTTAGTTTGCCAATTAATGTCTTTCTATTTTTAGTAGAGACAGGGTCTCGCTCTTGCTCAGGCTGGTTTCAAACTGACCTTGAGCGATCCTCCCACCTCAGCCTCCCAGAGTGCTAGGATTACAGGCGTGAGCCACCACACCCGGCCTAAATTTAAAATCTATTGTGACCTATATATTTTTTTTCGTATATTCTTTTTTTTTTTTTTTTTTTAAGACAAGAGTCTTGCTCTGTTGCCTGGGATAGAGTACTGTGGCATTAGCCTAGCTCACAGCAACCTCAAACTCCTGGGCTCAAACAATCCTCCTGCCTCAGCCTCCCAGGTAGCTGGGACTATAGGCATGCACCACCGTGCCTGGCTAATTTTTCTATTTTTAGTTGTTTGGCTAATTTCTTTCTATTTATAGTAGAGACAGGGTCTTGCTCTTGCTCAGGCTGATCTCGAACTCCTGAGCTTAAGCTATCCTCCCACCTCCACCTCGGCCTCCCAGAGTGCTAGGATTACAGGCGTGAGCCACCGTACCTGGCCAGAATGTTTTTTCTTAAGCTTAAATTTTAAGGACAATGGTAAAATATATTAGTAATAGTACTTATAGAAACTATTGATTTATTTGCAAAAAGTTGGGGAACTATTCAAATTCATCATCATTAATATCACTGGATTTCTCAAAGTTACATGATATAAATCTTTTATTCTACCTTTTTATACAATGTAGTAAAATATGTAGGTCCAGCCATGACCATTCTTGTTTCAGTTATATACCTACCCACTCTCCTAGCCTCTGCTATTACTGAATTATTTTGAAGGAAATCACATACATTGTATCACTTTATCCATCCATATATTTTAGTGATATTACTATTATCATTAATTAATTTCAAGTCCTTTATATGTGAGTGTAGGTGTGTAGGGTATAGCGTGTGGGTTATGTGTACTGACGGGTTTTAACTTCGTGTTTAATTAATAGGTATGATCTTTTTTCTTGCTATTGTAAGTGGGATCTTCTATTTTCTAATTGGCTGTTTGTTTTGTACAGGAAAATTATTTTTATGTATTTGTTTTATGTCCAGCCACCTTACTGAATTCTTTGTTTATAATAATTTTTAGTTTATTATCTTGGATCTTCCAGGTATGTAATGCTATGATCTGCAAATAATGATAATTATATCTTTCTCTTGTCTGATGTTATTAGTACTTTTTTTTTAATTTTAAATTTTAAATTAAAATTAAAATTTTAATTTAAAATTAATTTTAAATTTATTTTAAGCCTTCCTTCTAGCTAGTACCTCTTTGATGATGTTAAAGAATACTGGTGATAGTGGATGTATTTCTGGGGAATGCCTCTATATTCCCCATTAAACATGATGTTGGCTTGAGCTGGGCATGCTAGTACATACCTATAGTCCCAGCAGCTTGGGAAGCTGAGGCAGGAGGATCACTTTGAGGCCAGGAGTTCAAGCCTGTATTGCACTATAATCACGCCTATGAGCCGCTGCATCTAGGAAACGTGGGTCTGGCTTATATATTTATCATGTTAAAGAAGTTTCATCAGATACGGATTTTGAATTTTTTTAAGTGTCTTTTCAACATTTATGGAGATAATATGATTTTTCACCTTTGATCTTTAATATGATTAATTATAATAACTGATTTTCTAGTATTTAATCATTCTTGCTTCCTGGATATTGAATTCCATATGTTTGTTTAATGAATTACTTTTTTTGAATAATAAATTTTCCTGATATATTTAAAAATTTGATTCTTAATAAATTGACCCACATTTTAGAAATATGTCTATTTATTAGTGTTCTTATTAGTAAGGTCATTCTCTCTTGTCCATCCTTTTGTTATGTTCTTATTAGAGGACGAGATTGTGCATGTATGTGTGTCTGTGTGTATGCATGTGAGAGAGAGAGAGAGAGAGAGAATGTAGCCTTGTGTAAGAGAGATAAAACACAATATTGGGTTTTAGAAGTTACGACATAATACATTACAATGCATGGTACTATATCCAAATCTGTGTTGTAAAAAACCATAATAAATTTTTACTAAAATAATTGAAATTTTTTTTACCATTAAATTGAAGCTAAATCTGTCTAATGGGTGACAGTACTGGAAACACTGGTGGCAACATAGTATGATTGGAAGAATATAGGCATTTTAAATTTAAAATTTGTGGTTTTTGACTTTAAGAAGTTATAAAAGTAATACATATCTAATACAAAAAACATTTATTTTTGTTTTTTGTTTTGGGGGGGATGAGGTCTTACTCTGTTGTTTAGGCTGCAGTGCAGTGGCATGATCATAACTCACTATAACTTTGAACTCCTGGGTGTAAGTGATTCTCCTGCCTTAGCCTCCTGAGTAGCTAGGACTACAGGTGTGGGGGCACCATACCCTGCTAAATTTTATATTGTTTTGTAGAGACTCTGTCTCACTGTGCTGTTCAGGCTGGTCTTGACCTCCTGGTCTCAAACAATCTTTCTGCTATGGCCTCCCAAGGTGCTGGCTGCCCAGTCCCTAATGCAAAATATTTGAATAGTCAATAGAAGTACATTTGTCCCTCAGTATCCATGGGAGATTGGTTCTAGGACCCTCCCTTGGATGCCAAAATCTATGAATACTCAAGTCCCTTATATAAAATGACTTAATTTTGCATATAACATATGTACATCCTCCTATATATTTTAAATCACCTCTAGAATTATTTATAATACCTAATACAATATAATTGCTATGTAAATAATTTTTATGCTGTATTGTTTAGGGATAATTACATGGAAAAAAGCCTGTACATGATCGGTACCATGGTTTTTTGTTTTTCCTGAATATTTTGAATCTGAGATTGGTTGAATCCATGGATGCAGAGCCCATGGATATGGAGGGCTGACTGTATATACAGTAAAGGGTAAAAGTTGTACCTCATTAGCCCTGCAGGGTCTCCCAAAAGACCTTTTGAAAGGGAGGCACAGTTAGTGGTTTGTATGTATTCTTTCAGGCTTTTTTAAAGCACTTGTAAATAAATACTATTTACACATTTATATATTTTCTAACAAAACTGGGATCATACTTTAGATATTTTTTATTTTGAAAATTTTTTAAGGTATATAAGAAATGTATGAGTACATTCTTGGAAAAGTTCTAATTGCAAACAGAAAAGAAAGTCTCACATAAACTTCCTGAGCCTCAGTTATCTGTAAAATGGGAATGATAATATATTCTTCATAGAACTGTTAATTAGAATTTAATGAAATTATGTATTTAAGTGACCTAAAACAGTGCCTATTCAATAAGAGAAATGAGCTAGTTATTTTGGCCATGTATCAGCTTTGGAATTTTTAATGAACATTTTAGTATATACCTGTATGGCCTAACAGTGATTTTCTGATTTTCTTGGTCTTTGTTCAAGGCTCTGTATAAAACAGGAAGGCCTTAAATGTTTTTCTTCATAGCTTTGTATGTTATAAATATGAATTTAGTTCAATGGCAGAATTTTTTTTTTATTAGTTATTTAGACCAACGGTTTTGGGATGATTCAAGTGCATTACATTTATTATGCAGTCAAACCTCACTGCTGATGATAATCTGTATTTGCAGCCGCTCCCCAGCGCTAGCATCACCGCCTCAGCTCCACCTCAGATCATCAGGCATTCGATTCTCATAAGGAGCTGCAACCTAGATCCCGCACATGCGCAGTTTACAGCAGGGTTCATGCCCCTGTGAGAATCTGATGCCACTGCTGATCTGACAGGAGATGCAGCTTATGTAGTGATGCCAGCTTCTCTGGCTCCCTGCGCATCTCCTGCTGTGCTGGCGCTGCACCGCAGGAGGTGGGGATCGGGGACCACAGATTTAGTCTGCTTACTCCACACTCCTTCAAGCCATTAGTTCAGTGTTTCCCAAACGAAAGTTTGCCTCCATCACAATTTCTGTTAGTTTAATATACCGTGTGTATTAATTATTTTCTTGATATTTTCTTTCATATTGCCTCACTAAAGAAGCATGACAACCAAATGGCATGAATAGAGAAAAGTATAGCTGACTCTTGAACAACACAGGTTTGAACTGTGTTGGTCCACTTATACACAGATTTTTTTTTAACTAAATGCAGGTCAAAAATACAGTATTCATTGAATGTGAAACCCAGCTATACAGAGGGCTGACTTTTCGTATAGGCAGGTTATGCAGGGCCGACTACAGGACTTGAGTATGTGTGGGTTTTGGTTCACTTGGGGGTCCTGGAACCAGTCCCCCACATATACTGAGGGATGACTATTTAAAAGAAGTATTTGGGGAGATGATTGGGTGCATTTGAATTTGGACTAGATATTAAGGGAGATTAAATGGCATTAATGTTAATGTTCTTCACTATTATAATGGCATTTTGGTTATCAAGGATTATATCTTTATGAGTTAGGAGATTCCTTCTGAAGTATTTAATGGTGAAATATCCTGATGTCTGCAGCTTACTTTTAAATGGTTCAGCTAAAACCGTAACAAAAGTGTGTGTGTGTATAAATATTGATGTGTGTGAGTATAGATAGATACAGGTATAGATGAAGAGAGGATGCAAAAATATGAACAACTGGTGAATCTAGGTGAAGGATGTATAGATATTCATTACACTATTTCAACTTTACTTTTCTGTAAGACTGAAATTTTTTTCAAAATGTAAAGTTGTAAAAGTAAGTGTAATTAAGATATTCATTAAAAATTATATTGCCTGACAAGGATACCACTATTGAAAAAAAAGCAAAAGAAAAAAATCAAATTGCCTTCCTTTCTTTACCTTAATAGATTTACTGAAAAAGGGGTCTGTTTCATTATTTTAAGTGGAAAACAAGCATTCCTTGCCATAAATAGAAGGTAACTGTGAAAGTTATTATTTTAAAAGTTTTATTAAAATATAGCTGGACACTGTTGTCTGTCAAGGCTCTGAGCTTGAGGCCCACTTTCTCAAAAGATTAGCAAGCATTAGAGAGGTGTTAAAGATATATTAGTACCAAACTGGGACTTTCTCCTTGACTTAAGGGGAGGGTATGAAAGAAAATTGAAAAGGGAACAACTTTCTCACTCTGTGTAATTCAGCTCATCTCATCTCATCTCATCTCAAGTCTCACCTCAAAGCGTCTTGAGTACCACTAGTGATAGAATCCCACACTTTGGGAAATACTGCATCAAGTGATTTAAGTATAATGTGTTAGAAAGAAAATAAACTTCTATATTGAATACTTCTGTATTGAATTCTGTTTATAGTGCCTATTAATGTCTTTTTTTAACCTTCTATGTTGAATTATCATTATTATTTGGTAGTCTTGATAACTATAGATGCATGTTTAGCTGAGTGATGTCCTGGCTTAGGGTAGATGTCAGATATTGCAGTTTAAATTATTGCTGGGGAACACTTATTCTATTTTATGGAATGAAATGTTGCTCAATTCTATTAATAGAAGCACAATAAAGCCAATTGAGATCTTTAAAAAAATTATTGGTTTCTTGCTGTGAAGTCGCTCTTGTAGTTAGGTTTTTGCTATGTGCTTTCTTTCTTTCTTTCATTTCTTTCTTCTGCATTGTTCCTCTTATTTGGAAGGCACTAGGACGCTTTGCCTCTTGAACAATGAAAGGATCCAGATCGTGTCTGTCTCACATTTTGTTATCCCAGTACAAGACTCAATTGAATAAAACATATTACCCATCTGGCCTGGAAATCTCAGTGGCACTCAAAATAACTTACTAACAAGTTGTTGGATCATGATATCTTGAGATTTTCTGAAAGTTCAGCTTCTTTTTAGCTGTTGCTAAGAGAGAAATTTCATTGACATGAGGGACACGAGGACATGTCTGCACACTGCCAGTTGTTTTATAGGCATTTGGCTCTGCCGCCTTGCAGATGGTTAGACTCTGGGTGGTGGGTAAATGTGTGCTGATTATCTTATTGAATTAAGGTAACCTTTTGTCGTTCATTGAATTCTGCAGACCAGTTGGTCAGTGAGCAGCTGCTCCATGTGGCTTGGTTTGGGTTTTGCAGTACACAAAGGCTATCTTAAAGGGTGGTCAGTCTAATCCAGGTATTCAGGAAAGCAATATTGAAAGCCTTCTTCCTCTTTTGACACTGTTTTGTGGTCTGATGGAAATGAATGGACAAAAATGTTTTTACTTTTTGCTCAGCTAGCTAAATGATTGAAACAATGGTTTATTGAGTGTTTGGCTGAATGCTTGAGAATTTTTTTACCTAATGTTTTAAGAAGAAAATATAGTTTCATAATATTTGATGTCAGAAGCATTCTAATTTTATAGCAGAGTCTATGTTTGGAGATACGTGAAAGTCTAATGGAGTTGTTTTTAGTTTATTTTCATAAATATTCTAGAAACTAAAAGCATGGCTTAATGATTTTTTTGTCATTTTTTTGGTCATTTTTGGGCAAATTCTAGCTATATTACTTTTGCTTTATAGGGTTACTTTGTTTTTAATCTGTCATATTTTATATGGATACCATCTGAATTTCTGGAAACTGTTTCAGGAGGCTTCATTTTTAATAAAGAGGTTCTTAATTCTTTTTAGTAAGTTTTTGAAATTATATGGCTTATTTCTTCTTTAGGAGAATTTTTCTTGAACGGATCCTTTTGGTTTAACTCAGGGTACAGTATAGATGGCCTCAGAGAAAGTGACTATAGCCACTAATTGATTTGCTTATTGTCAGAGAGAAATCATTAAACAGTGATTGATGAGGAACCATTTAACTTCTCTAGTTTGGTCATCTGTTCGGCCCTGGAGGCCCAAAGCTCACTTTTTCATTTGGATTTATATACTAGTAATGATCATAATGTCTACCAACATTTATTAAGCACATATTCTGTGCTAGGCACTGGACTTGGCCCTTTATGTATGCTCTTTTATTTTATCTTCACAACAACTTTATGAGGCAGGTCTTATTAGCTCCATCTTAGAGATGATAAAACAGCCTCCCAGGGAGGTTCAGTAACCTTCCAGTATCACACAGCTAATTAGTGGCTGGGCCATATTGGAGTCCAGAGCTCTCAGACTCCCAGGCTCATGTTCCATTCTGTCCTGCTGCTGTTTTAATGAAGATCAGCCTTGTTACTGAACCATAGTTTTACAATCAAACTTAAGAGTGAACTGAAAATGCCCAAGTTCTCCTTTAGGGCTTCAGATTCTATGTCTGTGCTTGTCTCATTAATGGTAAAAATATTAATATATAACAACATTAAAGAAAATTTTTCAGGGGTGAGACACTATCTAGAATCTCACCCTTAACACGACTATTTTGTTTTTGCTTATTTCCTTCCAGATTTGTCTATGTGCATGTCCTTTTACATAATTAAACAAAGCATATATGAAACTATGCATTATTTTTTTAAAAACATAGTGTTATTTCATAAATATTTTCAATTTTAAATCTCACTCTTTAAAAAGACTTTCTTATCTCTTTGAATTTCTCAGTCTAAATGAGAGGTCCCTTTAGTAATTCCAGCAGACTACCCTTATTATCTCTTATTCTAGTCTGTAACTATATATTTATTTGTCTGGTTATTTTGTAACTTAAATGTCTCCTCTAGAATTAAGAGCTCCCTGAAGACAGGGACTGTATCTCTTTGCTCACCTCTGTTGAATGAATGCAAGTAGTTTTGTTATTTATTAACTAAAATTAAGTTTCCATTTATTGCATCATACAGAAACAGTTGGACAAATTTTCACTAGACTTGGAGGATTTTTGGAGGGTGTGTTTGTGATGATCAGGAGACACATGTCATATGTTTTCTGATATTAAGGTCACTTACAGAGATTTCAAACATGAGCTCTACATTTCCAGTCCCAAGGACAGATTATCAGGATTGCAGACCTTGGCTTGCGTTGTAGAGTTGAGTAGCTTCTCACTTGGGCTGCTCCATGTCTTGATCTAGAATGAGAAGCAACAAACAAGGACCTCTTTATTTAATGGTGACCAGTGAGTCTCTCAATCAGATACCAACTAATTTCAAAAAGATCCAATTGATCTTCTCATTTTGCTTGTTTAAATGTAAATTGTCT
The DNA here is from genome assembly GCA_963574435.1 of Cheirogaleus major. Classification (NCBI taxonomy): domain Eukaryota; kingdom Metazoa; phylum Chordata; class Mammalia; order Primates; family Cheirogaleidae; genus Cheirogaleus; species Cheirogaleus major. The sequence continues at coordinate 12,587 of CAUYPO010101341.1, forward strand.
AGTGAAAGAGATAATTTTAACAGTCATTTCTTTTCTGTGAAACACTTTTGTGAGCTCATGAAACAAACAGTGCATATGTTAGGAGTATAAAAGACGTGCTTATGATCTATCGATGTCTGAGGCTAGAATTTGGTTTAAAGAAGAGACTATGTGTGTTATACATACCCTGTGGGATAGAGAGTGATTATTAAGAAGGTCTAAAATAAAATCAGATACTCCAGACGTGTAAGAAAGCTAACTGCCTGTTGTAATGAAAATCTTATGTACAGTCTGCAGATGGAAAAAAATGGAGGGAGTCAAATAAAAACAAAAGTCTTTCAATCTCTGACATTTTAAAAACTGGTTGCTTTGAACTGAGGGGTAGAAGATCAGCCTTTGGGCTTAGAGAACAAATGGAAACTAGAGTTGGATAATTGCCTACGAGTGCCCTTCTTCACTTCCTGCACACGTTGTTCTGTGTCCATGCTGCTCTTGGCGCATTGTCAGCCCTCCTGTAGGCACACCTCGCTCCTTCAGACTGTGGAAGAGGGTTCTTCCACATTCTTTCTTCCCTCCCTCGCGCTATCCCACGTCATCTTGCTCTGTGTAGTAGAATGTTTGCCAAGTCACCACATGCTCTGGAACCTGTGCTGGATGTTAAAACAACAATTAGATGAGCCTCCTGTCCTGGAGATGTTAGTACATGGCTGTGATGTCCAGCTGATGCCAGAACCTGCAGTAAAAGAGAAAACTACCACTGATGTTAATTAGTGGAGGATATACTCCTCAAGTAGCCATATGCTACATGGCCTCACATCCCAGCAAAACTTTTTACCTCTTCTTTGAAAGCCTCCCAGCCTCTAGTAATTTCTCCTCCTCTGAATGCTGTAGCATTATGTCCTTCATTGTCTGTCTTGCCTGTTCGTACTATTTGTAACTCTTCCAGATCTGCAGGCCTAGATGTTCTTAGCTGGTTGTAAGCTCTTTGGAGGTAGAGACTATGTTTTAAACTTATTTTTATCATCTGTACTGCCTGCCACTGTTGTTTATGGGTACTAGGGACATACTTAATTCAATTTTTATATAATTATAGAATCTCAGTGTTGAAAGGGACCTTATAGGCCATGTAGCTGAGCCCATGCATCTACAGAATGTCCACAAGTGGTCATGTAGCCTCTGCACCAACTGCAGCAGGGATGGGAGCCCATGTGCCCAGAAGCCGCTTATGTTGTCTTGAGGTTCTGTTAATGTGTACTTGCATATTTTGAGCTGCTCTCTGTGTGGGTCCAAACAGGGCTGAGCAAGAGTGAGAAGGGAACTGTGTCCGTGCCAGACATGATGCCTGGCATTTCACTTAGGTTATTGTTAGTGAAAGGTAACTTACTGTTGCCCATGTGTGTGCCGTAGTTTACTTCCCCCTCACATCTATTCAGGAGCCTGTTTTCCTTTCATTTTTTAAAGGACCTGCCACTCACTCTTTTTCTGGGAGCATCCTTTCCTCTCAGGTAGGCTAAAGTAGCCATTATCCTTATTAAACATTTGAAGAAATCGAGGCCCAGGGAGAGTTAGGGCTACGAAGGGTAGTCAAACCCTGTCTTCTGATTCCAGAGCCAGGCATTTTTGTATAACGCTGTGGGCTTTCTCTTTTGAGTTGAGGGTGTGTGTGTTTCTAGCACTCTTGCTCCTTGTTCTAGCACGCCACACAATATTGTTCTTACTCATCTTGGCACCCCTAACAGTGCTTCCTTAGTGTGTTATTGCGAATGCTCCTTGGCTGTGACCACACGCTGTCTTGTCCTGTGGCAGAGATAAAGGTCTTACCGACTTGTACCTGTTAGTGTGGAGCCTTACATACTGATGTCATTGGGATGGCCACTTTTTTTCCTCATTTGTTTGTATGTTTGTTTATTAATTCTTTTATTCATTCAAAAATATTTATTGAGTGTCTACTCTGAGTGAAGCGCTGTTCTCAGGGACACCCCTGCTTTCATGGAATTTACACTCCCGGGGGAACGTGATGATACACAAGTAAACCAACGAGCTTATCACAGACTGTGGTCGTGACATGAAGGAAATCAAGAGTAAAGCAAGAGAGAAGCCCAAGTGTGTGGCTATAGAAGTGGTGTTTTGGAGAGTCCCTGAGGAGAGGGGTCCCTGAGGAGAGCTGCAGGGCTCAAGGAGGCTTCGAAGGGTCAGGCCAGAAGGGTCCAGTACTTGTGTTTGAGGAAGAGAAAGTAGCTAATGTGGCTATAGCAGAGAGAACCAGGGCAGAGCAGCAGAAGGTTTAAAGCTGGTGAACAATTTGATCTAATTTGTGTTTTTAAAGTCATTGAGAAGCATGACAGCTAAATAAAACATGTGATCCTGGATTGGGAAAAAAATAGTTGCTATAAAGGATAGTATTGGGACAATTGGCAGATTTCAAACATGTACAGACTATTAGATGATAGTATTACATCAGTGTTAAATGTGCTAAGTTTAATAACCCATCACGGATATGAAGAGAATGACCTTATTTTTAAGAGGGGTGAAGAGTCATGGTCTTTGCAATTTATTCTCAAATGTTTGACAAAAAGAGAGAGAGAGAGAGATAGGACGTGCATACAAGTGGCAAATTGCTAAGGGCCTATGGGTGGTCATTGTAGTATTTTTGCAGCTTTTCTGTAGGTTCGACATTTTTTCAAAACAACATTTTGTTAAAGAAATGGGGTCTTGCTCTGTTGCCCAGACAGGTCTCAAACTCCTGGCCACAGGTGATCCTCCTGTCTCAGCCTCACAAAGTGCTAGAATTATAGGTGTGAGCCACTACGCCCACCCAACCTCAAAATAAAACTTTTTAAAGGTCTCTGAAGCTGCTGTGTGGGGGAGAAGCTATAGAGGGGCAGGAGGAGAGTAGGGTAGGCTTTTGGGATGATGGAGGCACAGACTGGGATGTGACAGTAGAAGTGGAGAGAAGACAGACCTGAAATACATTTTGAAGGTAGAACTAAGGGAACTTGCTAATGGATTGGATGAAGTGCCAGGGGAGAGAAGGAGGCAGATGTTGCCCCCTTGGCACACACTGATGGTTGCAGACTGAATTCCAATAGAATCTTCTCCCAAGGTATTCTTGTCCCCTCTCTTACTCAATTCAGCCACTCTATGAATAGTTAATGCAAGTATTTATTTTACCGATGAAGTGACACTCAGGGAGATGAAGTGACTCATTCAAAGTTATCAAGTGAAGGCTGAAATTTTACTCTACTCAGAAAAGCAAAATACAGGCATAAAATCACTGTTCTTCAACCTGAGTTGTCTCCCATTAATTGATTATGCAATCAACATAGTGGGGTTTCTATCAGCATTAAAGAAAAAAAAAAGGAGAGAAATAGAAAAAAAAGTACCATAGCATGCCTTGTGTAAAGGGTAAGTAATGTTTCATGAAGCTTCCTGTTTTAGTTTAACATGTACATATGTATATACTATGTCATGATGTAAAATGCATTTTTTACTTTAAGTTGCCATCAAAAATTGGAAAGCCATGTACAGGAGTATTATAGAAGAAATTTATGTTATCACCGAGGTCTTGTAATTCCCATGGGAATAAGAAAGCAAAAGACAAACTCATTGGGTGGCTACTGTTAGCTGTCCTATGTTGTTTATTTCTTCAGCGATTGATGGGCTATACGTCAGTGTTTTCTTAGTTGACTTCATAGTCATCCTGCACTTCCAGTCTTGCAGTCAATAGATATTGAATGCTGTGTGTAAGGTTAGGGAAATGACTTATGTTGAGAAATTACTTCTTTGTGTGAGATGTATGGGGTGTGTGTGTGTGTGTGTGTGTGTGTGTGTGGTGTGTATTTAAAGAATAGACTTCATTTTTTTAGAGGAGTTTTAGGTTCACAGCACAATTGAGCTGAAGGGGCAGAGATTTGCCATATTCCCCCACCCCTCTACACATACATAACCTTCCCCATTATCAATATCCCTCGCCAGAGTGGTACATTGGTTACAACTGATGACATATTGTAATTGACACATCATTATCACTCAAAGCCCATAGTTTTACATTAGGCTTCACACATGGTATTATATGTTCTATAGGTTTGAAATACGTGTTTTTAAATTTTTTTAAATTTTTTATTTGGTAAATTGGGGATAATAGTATTCATTTCATAGGGCTACATGTTGGATAAATTAAATTAGTTAATAAACAGAGTGCTTTGAACATTCTTGGTACAAAATAAGATCTTGGTTTGTGGCAGTGGTGGCTATTATAAGAAATCAATTCAGGCTTAAAGTCTAGATTCCAGATTAGTATATAAGTAAATAATAGTAGTACTTTTGTTTAGCTAGTTCTTTGGAGTAGCAAATTAAAGCAATCTTGAATAGTGAGGGGGCCTCATTACTATATCACCATTATATGGTGATGTCAAGTAATGCTAAAACCAAAAGTAATGAAAAGTTGTCTTCTTTTTCTTTAAACATTTAATTTACTGTTTCTTTTCTTTTTTTTTTTTTTTTTTGAGACAGAGTCTCACTGTGTCGCCCAGGCTAGAGTGCCGTGGAGTCAGCCTCGCTCACAGCAACCTCAAACTCCTGGGCTCAAGCAATCCTCCTGCCTCAGCATCCCAAGTAGCTGGGACTATAGGCTCATGCCATCAGGCTCTGTTAATTTTTTTTTTTTTTTGAGACAGAGTCTCACTCTGTTGCCCAGGCTAGAGTGAGTGCCGTGGCGTCAGCCTCGCTCACAGCAACCTCAAACTTCTGGGCTCAAGCAATCCTTCTGCCTCAGCCTCCCGAGTAGCTGGGACTACAGACATGCGCCACCATGCCCAGCTAATTTTTTCTATATATTTTTAGTTGGCCAATTAATTTATTTCTATTTTTAGTAGAGATGGGGTCTTGCTCTGGTTT
>CAUYPO010101343.1:0-13394 GCA_963574435.1 Cheirogaleus major
AGACAGAGTCTCACTTTGTTGCCTAGGCTAGAGTGCCGTGGCATCAGCTAAGCTCACAGCAACCTCCAACTCCTGGGCTCAAGCAATCCTCCTGCCTCAGCCTCCCGAGTAGCTGGGACTACAGGCATGTGCCACCATGCCCGGCTAATTTTTTCTATATATTTTTAGTTGGCCAATTAATTTCTTTCTATTTTTTTTTTTTAGTAGAGACAGGGTCTCATTCTTGCTCAGGTTGGTTTGGAACTCCTGACCTTGAGCGATCCTCCCACTTCGGCCTCCAAGAGTGCTAGGATTACAGGCATGAGCCACCACACCCAGCTGAAAAATAGCTTTTAATGAGGAAAAAAATGAACTCTGCTTTAATTTTTTTTTTTTTTTTTGAGACAGGATCTCGCTGTGTTTCCCAGGCTGGTCTCAAACTCCTGGCTCAAAGGGTTCTCCTATCTCAGCCTCCTGAATAGCTGGGACTACAGGTGTGTGCCATCACACCCAGCTTCTGCTTTAATTGATTACATAAGCAACATAATTAGAATCATAAAAATATAATTTATATTACAATTTTCCAATTTTTTAAAGTGAGAAACTTGAAACACACCCTGATGATGTGGGCTCACCTTTAAGTAAGTAAGTTTCCTGTCCAGAGAATGAGCTCTACCAGTAAAGAGGAGGCATAACTGATAAGTAGACCTTCAATTCATTTGCTACCCCCATCTCCTCTTTCACCAGCATTTTCTGTGAGGGTCAATGAGCAGTGCCACCTTTCCTTTTCCTCAGGGATTTGGTTGTCATCTTCCTCCTTCCTAATGTTTCAAGGTTCCTGGGAAAATTAAATTAGTTCTTTCTCACTAAAATGTGGTGACACTTGTTAAATACATAAATAATTATATGAATAATAAACAAAAGGCCACAGCCGGGCATGGTGGTGCACTCCTATTGTCCCTGGAAGACTGAGGCATGAGGATCCCTTGAGCCCAAGAGTACAAGCGCCAGCCTGGGCAACATAGTGAGACCCTGTCTCTAAAAAAGCAGAGAGGCCATTGGATTAGAGTAGGAGACCTCAATAGGAACTAATGGTTAGCTTAATATAGCGATGGATATTTTCAGAAATAATTATAGATTTGTGTGCATATATGGGTTAGTATATATCTGTATCTTAGTTCTGTGCTCTGAGAGGCCCTAGAACCAATGATACCCCAAAAGCAATGAGCATACCCAGCACCCATATTTTGGTTTATAATACCATTCTCCAATAAAAGGAACCAGGGTTCCTTGGAGAAATGGCTGCTCTAGGATTGGAGTAAGGAATATACAAGATGAGGCTAGCACATGTTGTCGTACTAGAAAGTTAGAAAGTAAGAATGTGCTAAAAAAAAAAAAAAAAAAAAAACTCTACAATAATGGAAGCATGTCAAAGGGACACAGGAGCTAAGTAAAAGATCTCCCAGCCGGGCACGGTGGCTCACGCCTGTCATGCTAGCACTCTGGGAGGCCGAGGCGGGCAGATCGCTCGAGGTCAGGAGTTCAAAACCAGCTTCAGCAAGAGCGAGACCCCGTCTCTACTAAAAAATAGAAAGAAATTAATTGGCCAACTAAAAATATATAGAAAAAATTAGCCGGGCATGGTGGTGTATGCCTGTAGTCCCAGCTACTCGAGAGGCTGAGGCAGAAGGATGGCTTGAGCCCAGGAGTTTGAGGTTGCGGTGAGCTAAGCTGACGCCACGGCACTCTAGCCTGGGCAACAAAGTAAGACTCTGCCTCAAAAAAAAACAAATGATCTCCCAATGGCAAAACCAGAAACAATTTGAACAAGAAAATAAATAATGTAGTATTGGAACCTAGCCCAAAGTATAAAAATAAAAATAAATATCCATGAATCCATACTGATATAAATAAATGATTGGATAAAAACAGAAATGAGGAGAGGAGAAAATTCTTCACAGAAGAATTCCAAATTCTTGGAATTTGATAGGACACTCCCCTATCAAGATGGTGGAGCTTAATTCACCATGACAAACACCATCACCACACCCTGAGTGTGGTATCATATTGGGGGCCTGGCTTCTACAGAGTGCAGTATGGAAAGGGGAGGAAAAAGTAACTTCATAGTGGAGAAGCCTGACAAACACTACCTTGGCCAGGTGATTAAGGTTAACATCATCAATGACAATCAGGTGGCTAGCATGTACCCTGGGTATGATGAGAATGGCACTTCTGTGATCTTCCTCCCCCAAACCCATACCCCACTCTAACCATTAGAAAAACATCAATGATACGACAAAACAAACAAAAAAAACCCCAAATCCTTCAAAAAACAAAAACAAACAAACAAACAAAAAACAAAAGAAAAACAGAAAAGAAAAACATCAGATAAATTCAAATTGAGGGACATTTTACAAAATACCTCATCAGTACTCTTTAAAATTGTCAATGGAAATTCTTTAAAACTGTTCAAAAACAAGTAAAATCTGAGAAATTGTCAGACCAGAGAAGGCTAAGGAGATGTGAGGACTAAATGTAATGTGTTATTCTGGATGACAGATGGATAGGTAGGATAGATAGACATAGATAATTAACTTTATACTCAACAGAAAATATACATATTATTTTAACATCCATGGGAAACAAAAAATAATTGATCAGTTTTAGGGCCCTAAAAAAAATCTGAACAAATTCTCAAAAACAGAAATTACACAGGATTTTTTTCTCCATACCATTTTCAGATATTTTTGCTAATTTATAAAAGAGAACTTTTCAATTCTTACATGGTAAGTGCAATATAAACTTTACTCTTTATTTCCCTTCCTAAATATTGTGTAGTTCATCTTGCTGGGCACTCTTCTGTATCATTTGACATGTTTTGAGCTGAATTTGTAACCCCTTTTTGCCTCATTAGAAGAAAGGTGACACCATTTGCCTTTTGTTTGTGGGTCATTTAGGAATAAAAAATGGAACTCAAGTTTTATAAAATTTATAACTCTATAGAAAAGTAACATTAGAGGCCGGGTGCGGTGGCTCACGACTGTAATCCTAGCATTCTGGGAGGCAGAGGTGGGAGGATCGCTCAAGGTCAGGAGTTCAAAACCAGCCTGAGCAAGAGCAAGACCCCCCGTCTCTACTAAAAAAATAGAAATAAATTAATTGGCCAACTAAAAATACATAGAAAAAAAAAATTAGCCAGGCATGGTGGCACATGCCTGTAGTCCCAGCTACTCGGGAGGCTGAGGCAGCAGGATCGCTTGAGCCCAAGAGTTTGAGGTTGCTGTGAGCTAGGCTGACGCCACGGCACTCACTCTAGCCTGGGCAACAGGGTGAGACTTTGTCTCAAAAAAAAAAAACAAGAAAAGTAACATTAGTATGAATTTAATTTTGGTGTAGTACACCGGAAAGCGATTTCTATGATTTTCTTAGAATTAAAGAACTGAGATAACTTTAATAATAACCTAGATTAGTGTTTCTTGATTTTTTTCTCCATGTCTAGTTTTAATTTTTAAAAAAATCCTATTACTCTATCCCAGAAATCCTTGGCTATCCTTTCTAAGGAGATGTGCCTTAAGAACACTGATATCCTTCTCTTCATATTTCTACTGACGAAGAACTTCTATTTTCAGTGATTATAGTGTAACAACTACAGATAACATTTTTTTGCTTTGCAAAAGTAAAATTATAATGTTTGACTATGATTTTCCAAATTAAACATGAGCCACCCTCAACTTCTAAGGATTCTGTTACAATCAAGAGTCACTGGGCTAAAACAAACCTTCATTTTATATTTAAGATAACTGAGACATAGAGAAGTTAACTTTCTGAAAGTCACACTGCGAATTAATGACCAATTCAAGTCTTGATTCACAGTACAATGTTCTTTCACTTAAGTTTGTTGCAAAGTGGAACTTGAGGAAAAAATAGATTTGTAGAATAGCAATTGAGCCAGAAATATTTCTTTTCTATTAAGAGAACTCTTTTTAACCAAATTAAAATTCCTTGGTCTTCGTGTGTTAATTTGATTCCAAACCACAAAAAGTGCAGAAACTTAATTTATCTTGATATAAAGAAGTCCTACTCCTCCAATCATTCCCTTTTTACAGTACCTCTATGATAGAAAGCAGTTACAGAATTCTGAATTCTATTGTTCAATGTTTTTATAATCTCAAGGAATTTTTTCCAGGCACATAGAGTACAAACTATCCCAGTAGCAACACATAAGCTCTGTGTTGTTGTATCAAAAACAGCTGCTAAATCATTCTGTGGTCTCTTCAGGACACCTCTCTTATTCAGTTCAACCATGAAGGTAGCAACTTTCTCAAATTAGTCATATGAATTAGTTATTGTTAGAATTTCCAGGCTAGAAATTAAACTAGAGTGATGATAATTGCAGGGACTATGGAGTGGCAATGCCTTTCAATGGATTCATAACAAATTTCAAATTTCTATAAGATCAGAGGGAATCCTTTCCTATAGATTATAAATAAAGGCTGGGCACGGTGGCTCACGCCTGTAATCCTAGCACTCTGGGAGGCTGAGGCAGGTGGATCGCTCAAGGTCAGGAGTTCGAAACCAGTCTGATCAAGAGCGAGACCCCCGTCTCTACTAAAAACTGGAAAGAAATTAATTGGCCAACTAAAAATATATAGAAAAAATTAGCCGGGCATGGTGGCACATGCCTGTAGTCCCAGCTACTTGGGAGGCTGAGGTAGAAGGATTCTTGAGTCCAGGAGTTTGAGGTTGCTGTGAGCTAGGCTGATGCCATGGCGCTCTAGCCTGGGCAACAGAGTGAGACTCTGTCTCAAAAAAAAAAAAAAAAAAAAAAAAAAGATTATAAAGAGATAGGAAGCCATGAGTATGAAGGGGAAAAAAGGTAGTTCAACCAGGAATAATAGCAACATTTCCCCAGGAACTGGTTCTGATGAATAGTGTGCAAGCAGAAATAAAATCCCAAATAGGAGAAGGTGGATGAAGTTTTTTTGTTTGAAGTACATGAATCATCCTAAAGAACACTGAGTGTGTAAGTGAAGAGACAGTTCTTCTGTAAACATTCAGCCCTACAAATTCTCTCTCACCATATACTTAACCCCCTGTGTGATCCTGGAAAATTAAACTCTGGCACTCAGTTTCCTCAGGTGTATAAAAAGAGGCTTAAGCTGGATTCTCTTTAAGTTTCCTCTAGCTATAAAAGTTGTTCCCATATAACAAATTAACTCCTAAATAGTAATTGCTAAATATTTCCTTCAAACAAAAAACACATTATTAAAATAAGAACAATATTTGTAATAATAACTAGCTAAAAATAAAGGCCTGTATCTCTTAATTTGTCTCACTTAACAGTGATAAATTAGCAATTATGAAATGCAAGTGAATTTATAAACTTTACATGGAAATGCAGCCTATAGTTGTATTATAGAAGTGGTCATAATACCTAGTTATGTTGACATGATTTATGAAGTATAGCAACATAATAATGTTCTTTTTTCCCTAGAAAGTGAAGAAAATATTTATTTTGGAAACAGTAAGTTCACACAAAATTAGAGGTATTAACAGCAAGACTAAATTTTTTTCTGGTTAGGGTATGCATGAAATATATACAGAATGATCTTTTTCATCTATATTTCATTGCCTTGAAACAAAGTAATCTTCATTACTCTTATGTTAGTTTGTGGGGTTTTTTATTTTCTATTTTTTTTGAGACAGGGTCTCACTCTGTTGCCCAGGTATGAGGGCAGTGGAGTCATCATAGCTCACAGCAACCTCAAACTCCTGGGCTCAAGCCATCCTCCTGCCTCAGCCTTCCAAGTAGCTGGGACTACAGATATGCTAGCACATCAGCTAATTTTTTTTTTTTTTATTTTTTGTAGGTCTTGTACTCCTGGCCTCAAGTGATCCTCCCACTTGGCCTCCCATAGTGCTAGGATTACAGGTGTGAGTCATTGCCTGGTTTGTTATTAATGCTGTCAAATTCTGAGGTGAGTATATCCCAGAATACACTATTAGTGCCATTTTAGCCCATTGTTTGTCCTTGTCAGACTTAAGAAGGCAACATAGTATCATGAGGCAGTTTAAAAAAAAAAATTTTTTTAGCAAGTAGGACCATTCAAACAAATTATGTAACAGATAAAAGTAGAACAGCTCTGATTGAAGACAAATGGGAATGCAGAGCCCACCATATTGCGGCTTCATCTTCCTGAAACTCTGGGGGCTTCCAGGAAGACAGCTTGGATACCTCTATTGTACTGGAAAACATGGGGTTTTAAGTCTCCTACAACCAGATTTAAATCCCAGCTTTCTCCCTTACAAACTCTCTGTGAGATTCAGTTATAGGTGTCTGAGGGGTTAACCATAGTAACCAACATTACTGTTTATAATTAGTGTATGGATAGTTTGCTCAATAAATATCAGCTCACTTCACTTTTCTTTAAAGTTAAACATAAAACAACTTGCTCCAGTTTGAAAAACGATCGTATTAATAATAGTTGTCTCCAGACATAGGCCTCCCAAAATTCAGGTTTAGATATTTTCAATATGGCTCAGGTGTTTTTTTCTCCCTCAGGTTATTAGTGTCAAATTTCTTCTTGTCCCAGGGGTTCTAACTATGGCTTACTACCATTCTTATTATATCTCGCTAACCCTAGATAAACACACAAATCAGTGGTTTATTATGAAAACCCCATAATACACAGTGAATGTTTCAAGGTTCTCATGTTTTTCTTTCCTAGACAAAGGAAACAAAAACAAGTAAACTTTTGGTTTTCAGATTCAAATAGGACTGTTGAAACTGTTCCTTCACACTACCTTTTATTAGGCAGGTCATTACTATTTTTATCTAGGAGGTCATTCTTTTTTAAAAAAAATCAAATTTGATTCTATTTCTCTCAATTTATCAGTAAATACAACTTTTTAGTTTCCTCAAAGCAAGACAAACCATATTTTTTTCCGATATAGCATTTGTCGGCTTATTTTAATAGTTTCAGCCCTTAATCTTAAGGTGATGAGGGTGGACAAAGGAAAGAAAGACATTATACAAGTAAAAAGGAGACTTGATATCTCAGTTATTTTTTGGCTATTGGATTTATACTGATGATTACTCATTCCAGCACATCAAAGGCAATATTTACTGATCTTTCTTGACCCAGAAATGACATGGGCAATATCTTATATCTCTAAAACTTTCCAGTTTTGTGGCATGATGGTCAAGAGTGAGGCCTCTGGAGACAGATTGTCTGGGTTAGAATCCCAGCTTGTGCAAGTCGCTTAACGTCTTGGTGTTGTTTCCTTATCAATGAAATGGAGATGATAATAGTGTTTACCTCACTATGAGTACTGAATGAGTTAAAAATGTTAAAAACTTAAAATATTGCCTGGCACATAGTAAGCACTCAATCATTATCATCACAATTTATATTTGTGCATTGGTGTCCCTCCTTATTCACTAAGACTCATTGGATGAGCCCCTATTCTATATCAGTCACAGTGAGAGACACCTCAGTTCTAAATCATCCATCATTCATGCCCTGAAGAGCTTAAAGTAGAAAGAAAGAAACATAAAAAAAAAAAAAAAAAGACTTGTTGCTGTAACGCAGAGGTTCTTAAACAGGATTCAGGGAGTCTGTGAACTTGGATGAGAAAAAAAATTACTTCTTGCCTTTCTCGCTCCCTGGCCATCTTGGCGGCTGGTCTTGGTTGGGGGCCGTCCTGCACCTAAGGCAGGAAGATGGTGGCCACAAAGAAGACGAAAAAGTCATTGGAGTCGATCAACTCAAGGCTCCAACTCATTGTGAAAAGTGGAAAGTATGTGCTGGGGTACAAGCAGACTCTGAAGATGATCAGACAAAGCAAAGCGAAATTGGTCATCCTCGCCAACAACTGCCCGGCTTTGAGGTAATTGAAGGAACCTGAGCTTGCGTCGCCCACCGCAAACTCATCGTGAGCCAGTATCCAGTAGCGTAAACTTGTGATTTGGGTAGCATGAACTCGATTTTATGTAAAACTTGTTTTGCAGATGAACACTTTTGAGAATAATTATTAGGTTGTTACTGTGATGTTTGGCTCTTGATTTTTTACCCCGTCTCATCATGTGCTTTCCTTCTATAAGTTTGTTTTGGGGAGAAATGTGTGGCAGGAGGGGTAAACACCACAGAACATCAAAGAAAGTTTGAGGCTGGATTCTGGGGTTGCAGGCTGTTAAAGAATTACCTAGGTCTATCTGCTATGTCGACTCTTTGAACCAAGGTTTATGCTCAGCTTACTGCTTTGAAATCGAACTTGGTGGGTATTGTAAATAAGCAAAAGAAATTTGGACCTTGCAGGATATAAGTCCTCTGATCAGTCCCCTACCCTGGTTGATTTTCTGTAGTAATGCATAACCTGCACACAACTTTTGTGTAGTGTGCCTGTACTTACTGGCAGAGCCCCAATTGCTTTCTCCATCCCATCTCACAGTTTAGTTGTGAGAAAGAAACCATTCTTTCAAACTTATCTTTTGTAGCAGTGCTTCTGAAAGGTAGCTGTGCAAAGAAATCACGTAGGTGGTCTTGTTAAAATGTAGGTTCTGATTCAGTGCGTCTGGGATGGGGCCTGAGATAATTTTAACACTGAAATGTTAACTCTTTGGGTAAATATTATCACTCCTCATCTAGGATTCAGAGTACTAGAGGGTAATAGAAATGGCTTGTCGTTTAAGTATGACTTGAGTTTGGATTCTGAATCCTCTACTTAATATTCTGTGCTTTGATTTGTTCATTAGTTAAAAATAGAGTATATAATACCTACTTTAGAGGTTATGGGATTATATAATGTAAAGTATCCAGCACTTAATGCTAGGTGAATAATGCTTTGCTTTTATTTATTTTGCATCCTACTCTATTCCATGAGCACAGATACTGTTGTAAACATAGTAGGTGTTCAGTAGATATTTTCTGGTTGTCCCCTCACTTGTGAGGGATCCAAGAGAAGGTTGCCTTGTATCAGTTAATGGATATGATAATATGTTTTTGACAGTAATAAGTGGTTTTGCTACCGTTAGGAGGCCTCAGCATCATTAAAACTACTGAGAGAAATAGTAACATTTAGTCTGTCAGTCACTTGGTATGGCATTTATTTATTTGCATTTTTTTTGTTCCCAAAGGAAATCTGAAATAGAGTACTATGCCATGTTAGCCAAAACTGGTGTCCATCACTACAGTGGCAATAATATTGAATTGGGCACAGCATGTGGAAAATACTACAGAGTATGCACACTGGCTATCATTGATCCAGGTATGCATTTTAAATCATAAAATCATTTTTCCGTTTGTAATATAATATCTAAGTTTTCCTTGTTATGCAAATGTCTTTGGTTCCTGAGTTCAGATAATAAGAATTTGAATATAGCAAGGGATATCCTGGTTGTATTGTGTAGAGAGAACTGGTAATAAATGCCAATACATTATAAATAATGTTATTAATGTTTTTTTTTTTTTGCTCTGAGATTATGACTTGTTTGATAAAACAACTAAGAAATAATGTCTTAGCAACTTGGTAAAAGGTGAAATTATAAGTGGGGATAATTGGGTAAAATAGTAGAAAAAAGTAATCCAAAGCTGTCTGAAAACAGGTAAAATTGGTTTAAAACGAAGTGCCTACAAATACACATGAATTTTAGTTAATTCATAAAATACTGCGAATTTTCTCGCTGTTCTGATTTTGTAATAATCAGGACAGGCTAAACATTCGCTATATTAAAACCATGCACGTGTCCCCAGACCTAGTTCTTTCCCTAGGTTTGGTTTTATAAATGCTTGTGATAAACCGGGACTTATTTAGTATATGATCATTTGTGTTATTGTATAATGGCTGTGATCTAGGTTATCTTTGGTCAACCTTAAGAAAAATGACAGTACATCTTATATAATAATTTTTGCAAATAATCAGTGCTAATTTGCAGGCTTTTGTCTAAAGGCATAACCAAAGTAGGGAAATTTTGTGATTGCTAGTTATCATTAAATGAATTGTAAAATTACTGTATTTTTATTTTCTAGAAAAAAAAATAAAAAATAAAAGCAAAGGGAGTCATCTGAAATTAATAATAACTAGTCCCAATGATGTTCCCATCCCCTCTATAGGATGTATTTGCCAAGAGCCCATAAATACCTGCCCCTAATGGGTACATTGAAGACATAATGACAAAATGACTATCTCTCCTTTTAGGCTTCCATATGCTAAGCTCTGTTATAAATATATCCTCCTGGAGCAAGTAACTTTCAATGTGTTTGCACCACCATATTCTCCTGACCCTGCACCTGATCCCCTGAATTGAAATATATATGTTTCTTAACTTCTTAATCATTAATTTCCAAATCATTACTTCAGGTTAGTTATTTCTATGGTTATTTACCTGAATTCATGCTGAAGGATGGCTCTTATTATCAGGTATTGAAAGCATCTGACTGTTATGCCACGTAAGACTACAGAGAATGTTTCGTTGGTGGTCATGATAACAAGGAACTTGGGCTAAATGGTAGGTGGTCCATTTGGATGTGTGGTCCATCGTGAATTCAACCTACATAGGGATTCATTCATGTCACAGACAACCATGGCTGCAGACTGCACACTCAATTCTTCCCAACTAGACCCAAAGAAATGTGACCCAATTAGTCAACCAGTTAGGATTTATAAAGTGTTTACTATGTGCACAGGAAGTAGCAACTCTGGTGAATAAAACGTTGCAAAAGACACTCTCTACTTTCAAGTATTATCACAGGTTGGCTCTCCAGGAAATAAAATTTGAGATGGAGATTAGTACCAGGACATCTATTGGGATTAACACCTGCGAAAGTTTGGGGTCAGAAGCAGGGCTAGGCAGAGAGAGAAGTCAAGCTTCCACTGACTCTGCAGGGTACTCTGGAGTTGAAAGCGTTATTCAGAGTTATCCTGAGTTGAGCAGATGGCCAGGACTCTATATCCCCGCATTAATCAATCATTAAATGTGGATCACCTCAGGAAGGGGCTTGACCTTGGGTGAGAGGACTCTCTGCAGCTGAATAGTCATTGAAGCCCATCTTTCACTACCCCTTACAATAGCCGGGGGTAGCAAGTTCTTCATTGAATGGTTTTATGTGTTGAATTATGTTCCTTCAGAAGATAACCCAAAAGGGTTGAAGTCCTAACCCCAGTACCTATAAATATGACCTTTCTTGGAAATAGTGTCTTTGTAGATGTAATCAATTAAGATGAAGTCATTGGAGTAAGTCCTAATCTGATATGACTGGAGTCCCTATAAAAAGAGGAAAATACCATGTGGAGACAGAAACACACCGGGAGAAGATGGCCATGTGAAGACAGAGGCAGAGATTGGCGTGATATAGCCACTAACCAAGGAATGCCAATAATTGACAGCCACTACTAGAAGCTATGTAGAGGCATGAAAAGATTCTACCCAAAGTCTCGGAGGGAGTGTGATCCTGCCAACACCTTAACTTCAGACTCCAAAACTGTGAGAGAAGAAATTTCTGTTGTTCTAAGCCACCTAGTTTATGGTATTTTGTGACAGCAGCACTAGGAGACTAATATAAATGGGATTCTGGGTGGCAGATAACAAGACTAATCCTTCAGGATAAAGTTCATCTATAAATGAAATATACAACTATAGAAATAACTTTCTCAAAGCAATACTTTGTAAATGGATCTGGGGAGCTAAAAACCTGATTGGAAATATATGGCTTTTATATATAAAATGGAAATAGAAGGTACAGAATTACTACGTGCAGGACACTGGCTGGATAAAGAACTTTACATGCGTGGCTTCACCCAGCTTATGAAGTAGGTGTTACTATCTACATTTCATAAATGAGGAAACTGAGAAACAGAGAGGACCGGAGAGGACCAGTCATTTGTCAACAACTAGAGAGTGGAGCAGATGGGTTGAAACCTGGGGTTTTCATGCCCCTGAAGCCAAGTGTCCTGGACCACTGGGTGACTCCGGAGGTGCAGCAGTATCAGAGCAATAACTCTGCAATAACCACCGTGGGATGTCCGCATATGGAGAGCTGACAAAGGGTCCTGGGTGAGGAAATGCATCCGGAACAAAGCAAACTTATTTCCATTACTGGAACCCAGCCCAGAATACAGGTCATACAGATGGCAAGTCGGTGAGATCATTTCCAGTGCTTTTTGTGACAGTGTTTTTTTTTTTTTTTCCCAGAGTTATATTAACACCATCCACTCAAAAAAATTAGCATTCCAATTTCAATCTGGTAGGAACAAAGAGCTCCTATGACAGTGGAAGTAAAAAAAGATGAGAAAAAAGAGAACAGAGCAGGGTCTCATTTGTGTAACGGCCCCCACCCCAGCCCCGATTGTCCCCATGCCAGATGACAGTGTGGTTTTCATACTCAGATGCCATTAAACATATTGAAACTAATCTTGGTGCCAAATTACAACCACAAACCAAAATAATTGTAAAAATACTTTTTATATTCTGATTCGGGTCAATATCATCTAGACCCTATTTTGTTAAATTTCCATTTAAATGGAGAAATGACTATTTCTAATGAACTAAAAACTGAAGTAACTCCCCGGAGTTGAGAGCTGGGGTACTGTTTTTACTGAACTCAACTCAATTTATCTCATGTCAACACATATTTATTTAGTGTTTACTGTGTGCTAAGACATATTTACTATGAATACAGACATAATGTAAGAAGTTTCTATGCTCAAAAATCTCGCAGTCTAGTGGAGAAATTACTAATGATTATTCAACCTGAAAGAAACTGTTATTGTGGTTACTTAGAAGGCGCAATGGAGACACAAAGGAACAGCATTCAGCAGTAGGGTGTGAGTAGAGTCAGTAGGGTAAATAGAGGACTTTCCCAGTGGAGGGAACTCTAGGAGTAAATCTTGAAGACAAGGCAGAAATTATCCTAGAGGGCAAAGGCAGAGAGTTGGACACTCTGAAGGATTATTATGTGAAATGTTGAAAGAGACAGAGAGAGAGAGAAACACGAAATGCTCTGGTCATTCCAAGAAACAGCAAGTAGCCGAGTCAGGTTTAGCAAAGTATGCATGGCGGAGGTCGGGAGGTAGTGGAAGGGAATTGAGTAGAGAGAAAGGCAGGGCCAGACCATGAAGAGCTTTGGATGCCCTGCCACAGGGTTTGGGCTTCACCCTGAAAGCAATGGAAAGCTACCAATCTGCAATTTACAAAGATGACCATGTGGTAGGATGAAAAGTAAGGCGATGGTGGGAAGAGGCTGGCGGCTGAGAGAAGCCTTAGATAGTTTTTGTAGAGGTTAAGGCAAGAAACTGGAGGTCCTTGACCAAGACTATTTTCCAGGGAGAGAGGAAGAGGATGCTTTGAGAAAACAAGCAATCGAACACAAAATCAATATTTTAGGGACTGATTATAGTTGAGAGTGGGGTGGGGAGGG
>CAUYPO010101345.1:0-26905 GCA_963574435.1 Cheirogaleus major
TCCCAGCTACTTGGGAGGCTGAGGCAGGAGGATCGCCTGAGCCCAGGAGTTTGAGGTTGCTGTGAGCTAGGCTGATGCCACAGCACTCTAGCCCGGGCAACAGAGTGAGACTCTGTCTCAAAAAAAAAAAAAAAAAAAAAAGAAGTGGAGGGGGAATGTTCCAGGCAGAGGGAACAGCACAGGCAAATACACAGTAGACAGAACCGATTTTCCCATTTGTCTTGGCCTCTCTAGGACAGGGCCCTGTTCTTACTCATCGCAGCAAGAATGCCCGGGTGCATGGCAGCAACCAACAATGTACCTCTTTCAGAGGGTAAAAAAGTTTTCTTAAGGCACCTACCAAGAAAGAGAGGGTTAATGCAAGTACTGCAATGGCTTTAATAGCCTCTACATTAGAAAAAGTAATCTAAGAGGGTAAAACAAGACACCAAAGACTTGAAGATTTAAGGTAGTGAAATTATATATCTTAATTAGTTGGATACATGTATTTCATTTAGCAAGTAGGTTACAACTTTTCTCTATTATCTTTATTAAATTGTTTTAAAGGGGTCTCTTCCTCCTTTTAAAATCCACCATTTAAGAATACTAATACTAATACAGTATTGTTTGATTCTGAAATGTCTGATTCCAGATGGATTCCACCAACCATCTATGAGACCATTGACCTGGTTCCAGATGGAGATGAGATAGTTGAGTAGACTTACCTATTATATACACCTCTCAGAGAAAAGGAAGGAGCTGAAAGCTGTTGAGTTAAACTCAGAACAAGGATGATTTATTATAGTATCTTCTTTTGTAAAATGGATATTTGGGGGGAGAAATCTATTTTGTATTGCCAAACAAACTAATAATTGATTTAGAAAACTGAATCCGAGTCATTGAATTCTGATTCTACATTCTTTTCAGTTGATAGTAGTTATAAATTTTAGAAAAGCAATCGAGATTGAGGGCTTATGATGACGTGTCATAGACTTTCGGAAATACATTACTTTGGAGATCTAGTCCGACCTCTCCTTCTAAAGAAAGCTGAGAGAGGTGACCCACCACGGCAGCAGGAACAAGACCAAAACCTGGGCCTTCCAATTTTATTATATAAGCATTTGATGCTGCTGTGGCTGGGTACTCCCAGAAATCAGACCTGGAGACAGAGATTTGCATGCAGGAAATAGACTGAGAATTGCCCTGGGGACAACACCTGGTGGGAGTGAAGGACTTAAGGGTTGGGCAGAGGGCGGAGTTGAACTGGCTAAGTGATCCTCTGGTGCTCCAGAGCTGGGATGGCCCCTGTGAATTACCTACCCTGCCTGGGAAGCAAGGGCCTGGAACCTCTATTGCCCCCTCCCTAATCAACTAGTCACCAGATGATGCTGCTTTTAGGGAGGAGGCATGACCTTGGGCAAGGTGGCAGTCCTTTGCTGAGGGCAATTCTGGGAGGACTTAGCCGAAGGCTGCCAGGCACCATCACTCCCAGCCACCAGGGTAGTGAGTGCCACAGTCCTAAAAAAGGCTACGTCCACAGGCTCTGCTCTAATGCCAAAGAAGAGCTTGGTAATGATGTCTTCATATATGTCTCGTTAGCAAGATCTTGTTGACAGATTCTCAATTTATACTGGGCTCAAGAAGTATAACATGTAGCATATTCCTAAGACCCTATCAAAAACTCAACAATATTTATTGATAGATAAAAATCAAAGAAATTAATTATAACATTCATTGTGATTTGAGAAGGTAACTTATATAATGACATTTCCTCCCTTGATTAAAGTAAAATTTGAAATTAGGAATATGATTCATAATGTTAAGTATATTAAAATCTTAATATTATTAGAAAATCTCTGCTTTTGGATTGGTTCTTCACTTACATCATTGTGTGTTGGTGGGGGCGGATTAGAAATCAACATGTTGGCCAGGCACAGTGGCTCACGCCTGTAATCCTAGCACTCTGGGAGGCCGAAGCAGGAGGATCGCTCAAGGTCAAGAGTTCAAGACCAGCCTGAGCAAGAGTGAGACCCTATCTCTACTAAAAATAGAAAGAAATTAATCGGCCAACTAAAAATATATAGAAAAAATTAGCCAGGCGTGGTGGCACATACCTGTAGTCCCAGCTACTTGGGAGGCTGATGCAGAAAGATTGCTTGAGCCCAGGAGTTTGAGGTTGCTGTGAGCTAGGCTGACGCCATGGCACTCTAGCCCAGGCAACAGAGTGAGACTCTGTCTCAAAAAAATAAATAACTAAAATAAAAAAAAAACAACAAGAAATCAACATGTTATGTTAAGGTAAGAGATATGACTTTCATAAAAAGCTTCCCTGTTGTCCTAATTAATTGCACAGAAGCCTAAGAGGGAAACCCCTGCTAACTTCTAAGTTGGCTTGATATCCTTTTTTATTTGTATCACCAAGGGATACAAAGGGAATGAATCAATACCCCTGAAACATACATTTAAAAATGCTAAACTTTTATCTCCCTAACAGTTTCTTTTTTTTTTTCATTAAGAAATAGGATTAAAGAAAATATTCACATTTAAAGCAGGATGAAGACTTGAAGTCAGAAGGCTACAACACTAAACTGTAAGATATCGTATGTCACTTATTACAAACGTGGGTTTGTATTGACTAGCTCAGATGTTCTCATCCCATCTGGAAGATTATTTGTGCCAAAGGAATATTGGTGTACTTATATACTACTGTCTGTGCGCACAAAATAATTTAGGTCTAAGGAAAAGACATTCCCGAGTTTTAACTAGTGCTCCTAACGAGAAGGAACCTTTAAGAATAACAGTAACAGCAGAAGAACCCAAACATCACAAACAGCATTGAGAACTGTAATGAAAGGCTTTTTGTGTCACTAACGCATCCCCTTGGCAGGCCCAGCTGCAGCTGTTAATGTTTCGGGAGCATTCGAGACGGGCAAATGTGCCAAAGTGTGGCTGTGCCCCCTTTCCAGGGGGCAGGACATCATGTCTCAGTTATAGGCCTAAAAACTGGCCTCGGAAGCCTTCACCTGGGGAGTGGCCACGGCTGTCTCAGGGTTAGTGGTGTAGAGCAAGACGCTGTCTCTTCTATTCCATGACTTCTCAAAAGGCAAAATAATCAACTAGTTGATGAAGCTTCAGCTGAGCTTTACTTTTTAAGAATATCGTGCACAGTAAAATAATTTTTATTTGGGTATATTCAGAGCTCAAAATAATTTTCATAGGATTTTTTACATTTTTGCTGTAATGAATAGTTTGCTAAAGAATTTATAATGCAAAGGAAAGGTGGTGCCTTCCCACACAGTGTGGTGGGGTCAGAGAGGGCGTGGTGATCTGGCCTTTGCTGGGATTCCAGAGCCAGTGTGTGCTCTCGCAATCCTGAAACTAGGCAAATACACTCACCCTGTCCCCCGAAACCACCACACTTCACTCAGCTAATGAAGTCACATTCCAAATTTTCTGCTTCCCTTTTCTTTGAATGAGATATTAATGTTATCAATTGAATTTCTTTCACTCGAGTCCCCAAGAACTTTCTTTGTCAGGAGTACATGGACATGAAAAGGAAACTATTTGTGATTTGTCATCTTATAGACAAAGTCACCAAGTGATTATCTGGTCTACAAGTTACTATGGTATTACGTAAATGGATAAGTGCCTATCTAGGCCAACAAAACAAAACAAAACACCCTTTAGGAACCTTTTAGGAAGCCAGGCTCGGTGGCTCATGCCTGTAATCCTAGCACTCTGGGAGGCCAAGGTGGGCGGATCACTTGAGCTCAGGAGTTCGAGACCAGCCTGAGCAAGAGCGAGACCCCATCTCTACTATAAATAGAAAGAAATTAGCCAAACAACTAAAAATAGAAAAAAAAAAATTAACTGGGCATGGTGGCATGTGCCTGTAGTCCTAGCTACCTGGGAGGCTGAGGCAGGAGGATCGCTTGAGCCCAGGAGTTTGAGGTTGCTGTGAGCTAGGCTGACAACACAGCACTCTACCCTGGGCAATGGAATGAGACTCTGTCTCAAACAAACAAACAAACAAACAAACAAACAAAAAACCTTTTAGGAAAGAATTCTGCAAGGGGATTATTTACTTGGCTTTGTCTACTGCAGAAACATAGATCTTGACTCAAAGAGATATTGCCCACTTTGGCCAGGTATATCTGATAATAATACCAGAAGGGTTTATTAACTTGGAACTTTGTAAGGGTCACAAAAAGATTTGTTGACAATGAAGTTACTCTCTAGAATTAGAACTGTATTGCATAGAAATACATAGAAATATACAATTTGCTTTGTATTATTTTTCCCCAGAACAAATTAAAAGGTTTCTGATATCATTCTCCAGATCTTTCTAGTGAGATCTTTTAGGATGGTTTTAAAAGAACATTTCGCTTTCCAAATATGTGTTGAAAACCTTCCAGGAATTATTTTTTGGTGGGGGAAGGGAAAGGAACTTCAATCAGTAGCATCTTACATAGCTGTTAATTGTCCTCAGACCAGGTCGTCATAAAAGGTTCCATTCTCTGCATACCAGGGTCTCGGGAATCTTTCTGGTCTCCACTTCCATTGGAATCTGACACCTCAGACTGTGCCTTTCTTCCCAAATTCACTACTGCCTGAATCCGTGACTTTGTTTCCCTTTTCCTAATACCCCACTGCTAAGGGCCGTGCTCCTACGCCCAGTTCTGAATCTCAGTATTCTAACCCAAGGTCAGCTGGATTCTCTACTTGCAAGATAAGTTTTCTCTGAGGTCATGGGTCAATGCCCAGCCTTTTGCACACTCTTTGGAAAGCAATGATTCACATATCTCATGGCCATCTGGTCTGGGCAGTTCCCAACCACTGTCTACAGCACTGAATCCTGGCCAATTCTGCGTAATGGGTTTTCAAGGACTCGTTCAATTGTGTGTGGACCACATCCCATCTAGCCAAGTACTTGTGTGTGGTGCTGGACAAAACATCATCATTTCAGAAGTAGAAGCTACTTTCTTTTCAGCGTCAATTAAGGATTTTCCAGTGTATCCCAAGAGGTACCAGATATTGAAGGCAGTAGAAACTCTTTTTGCCCTTGTAATTCTTACAGTTGACTTCTTCTGGAGGGAGGGGGTATGTCTTACCCACAAAGGCAACTGTGTACAGGTCTGACATGATGCTAATTTATTCTGACTCAGCCCACCCTAATTGTCCTGATACCTGAATTATAATTCAAGTATTTTGCTTTTTTCCTGGTTTTAGGAATAATGTTTTAATTCTTTCAAGTTCACATTTACCCATTTACTATCCCTATCGACAGAATATTGACCAACCAATATTGAATATTTGAAGAGTATTTACATTGCTTTACTTTTATCTGGTATACCTACCTCCTCATCACAAAATTCACTGACAACAATTCCATATACGACCTGTCCCATCAAAACTATGGCTCCTACTACTGCCACTTCTCTACCTTGTCACCTCTCGGCTCCTGCACACGAATTAGTACAAGAAATTTGCTTCAACATTCTGTACACTGTTGCTCACACCATCTAGTCTGTCCTTTTGCTTTGTGTCTAGTTCTTGCTCCTCATCAACCCCCCTGAACTCGACCATTGTGATGGTTCATTTTCTGTGTCAACTTGACTGGGCTAAGGGATGCCCAGATAGCTGCTAAAACATTATTTCTGGACGTGTCTGTGAGAATGTTTCTGGAAGAGATTAATATTTGAATTGGTAGCTCAATAAAGAAGATCCACCATCACCAATGTAAGCAGGCATCATCCAATCCACTGAGGGCCTGAATAGAACAAAAAAAGATGGAGGAAGGGTGAATTTTCTTTCTATTATAGCTGCGACATTCATCTTCTGTCCCTGGACATTGGTGTTCCTGGTTCTTGCGCCTTCAGACTCAGACTGGTTTGTATCATCAGCTCCCCTGGATCTCAGGCCTTTGGTTCTCCTGGCAGATGGCAGATCATGGGACTTCTCGGCCTTCATAAACACATGAGCCAATTCCTATAATCAATCAATCTCTCTCTCTCTATATATATATATACACTATACATACATACATATTAAATATGTATATATGTATAGTTGTCCAGTACATGATGGCATTTTGGTCAAAAATAGACTACATATATGATGGAGGTCCCATAAAATTATAATACCATATTTTTTACTGTACCTTTTGTATGATTAGATATGTTTAGATACACAAATACTTCCCATTGTCTTGCAATTACCTACAGTATTCAGTGCAGTAACATGCTGTACAGGTTTATGTAGCTCATGTGTGGTAGGCTATCCCATCTAGGTTTGGTTTGTGTAAGAACACTCTATGATGTTCCCACAATGACAAAATCACCTACTGATGCATTTCATGGAATGTATCCCTGTCCCTCAGCCATGCATGACTGTATAAGTACACACCATTGGCTTGGTTTCTCGGGTGAACCCTGCCTAATACAACCATCAGATGATTTCTTGCTTCCCACATCTGACCTCACCCAGGCCTTCACTAGTGTGAACTACTTACACCCTTTGCATAGGCTACTTCCTCTGCCTAGAATGGCCCTCTTTGTCTTTGCTTTCCTAGAGAATGCCTGTCTCTCCTTGACAGCTCATATTCAGCATATGCAAAGTCTCCCTCATCATTTCCCTGCTCTTCAACCCATATTAATTACTGCTCATTCTGAGCTATCTCTGTACCTTGAAATTATCTGTTGGTTGTCATACTACAGTAGTGCCCCCTTACTATGGTTTTGCTTTCTGTCATTTCGTTACCTGTGGTTAACCGTGGTTGGAAAATATTAAATGAAAAATTCCAGAAAGAAACAATTCATGAGTTTTAAATTGCCCACCATTCTGAGTATTATCATGAAATCTCGCGCCGTCCTGCTCCGTCCTGCCCATATTGTGAATCCAGCCTTTGTCCAGCATATCTGTGCTGTCTGTGCACCCTGTGACTTGCTTATTAGCTGTCTCAGTT
This sequence comes from Cheirogaleus major, assembly GCA_963574435.1. Lineage (NCBI taxonomy): Eukaryota > Metazoa > Chordata > Mammalia > Primates > Cheirogaleidae > Cheirogaleus > Cheirogaleus major. Next base: position 6,944 of record CAUYPO010101345.1, read on the forward strand.
ATCAGATCGACTGCCACATTATCACAGTGCTTGTGTTCAAGTCACCCTTATTTGATTTAATAATTGCCCCAAAGCACAAGAGTACTGATGCCAGCAACTCGGATATGCCAAAGAGAAGCCAAGCCGTCAAGTAAGTGCTTCCTTTATATGAAAAGGTGAAATTTCTTGACTTCATAAGGAAAGAAAAAAAAATTGTATGCTAAGGTTGCTGAGATCTATGATAAGAATGAATCTTCTATCTGTGATATTGTGAAGAAGGAAAAAGAAATTCACACATAGGGTTTGGTACTATCTGTGGTTTCAGGCATCCACCAGGGGGCTTACAGTGTATCCCCCACAGATAAGGGGGGGTTGCTGTATATAGAAATTATTTTTTTATGTGTCTGCTTCTCCATTATACTTGGATTTCTTGACATCAAGGCCTTTGTAATTTCTGATCCTAATTTCTAGCATAACACTTAGAACATAATATGCCTTCGTTTGCTTATTCATTCTTTAGGTAAATATTAATTGAGGGCCTTTTATATTCTTACTCTCATGAAGCATAGAGGAAAGTGGAGGTGGAAATAGGGTGTGTGTGTGTGTGTGTGAGAGAGAGAGAGAGAGAGAGAGAGAGAGAGAGAGAGAGAGAGAAAGTGTGTTTTAAGCCAAATCTCATTACAACTTGACTTGATTGCCCTTCATTTTGTGATCAACAATCACTCCTCAAAAAAACCTTGATGGAGCCTTCATCTGAGTTCTGTAGTTCTTGACTCCTGTGTTTGCTTTGACTTTTCTTTTCTTAAAAAACAAACAAACAAACAAACACAAACCTCCCAATGGTCAGTGACAGGCATTTCCCTGTGTACCTGAGCATGGTAATGCCTTATTTTATCTCAACTCTGTGTTTTTTACTTAGGAAAAACCTTTCAGGTCATAAGAATCCAGGATTTTCAAAAAATACATTAAAAGCTTTTTAAATTAGAGAAAATTTGAGACTGAGGCATTAAGTAATTTTTCTTGTGAATTTTGTTTTAAAGGTTTTTAAAAAGTTGTTCTCAGCAGAGGTGCCTCAAGCGTAGGAGGCAGCCAGTGTGGTTTGGTTGGGGGCGGAATGGCCCCTGGGTTCAAGGACACCTCCGTGTGGCAGGTGCGCCAGCCACAGCCTCTCTCCCGCCTCCGCCAACCTTGGGCTTCACCACTACAACTGTCTTCTGGCTCAGACCAAAAAGACAGGCACTGTGAAATCACCCCGCTCCTCAGATGGGAAGGGAACCGGCCAAGTCTGTTTAGACTAGGATGACAACACCGAGAATTACTTTCTCATAGTTGCTGATCAGAAGCAAACGAGGTTGCCCGGGGCTGGTGGGGAGGGGGGGGCTAGTTCACTGTAAATGAGCACAAGGGGTCTTATTGAGGGGATGGAAACTATAGAAGGCTGATTTATGGTTGTGGTTGCACAACCTGGTAAATTCTCTAGGAAAATCATTCCATTGTACCCTTGAAATGGGTGGATTATATGATATATAAAACATACATCAATAAAGTTATATAAAAAGCAAGGTATACAACAGTGTGTTTGATATGCTGCCATTTAAATGAAAAAGTGGGAAACCAAAAGGAAAGGCAAAAGAGGCTGAACTTTCATGAAATGCTATAAAGAAAAGTTTTTAGCATCTTTGGGCTTTCAAATTTATTCTGTGCTTCAGTCTAGCCTTAGTATTGACATGCCAGAAATATGGGCACAGGGTCTGGGGATGGTGGTCTATGGAGAGAAGAGGTGATAAAGGGTATTCATGGGTGCTGCACTGGAGGCTTTGGGGGTGCTCTGCTCTCAACATACTTCGAATTGTGCTCAGAGCTGCCCTGCAGGCAATTTGATTCCATGTGTGGTCCAGCCAGAGCTCTATGTACTGCAAGGGCATATGGGAAGCAGGCAGGAATATGCTTGGCTATCAGGTGGGCAGCATGGAGTGGAAGGGCTGGAGGGGCAGGTCCCTGGTAAGGCCAGGCTCTGGGGGTGAGATGTGCATGCGTGGGGACAGGGAAGAGAAAAGAGGGACAGCTAGACCAGAAGGGTAGGAGTGGTGTTGTGAAGAGGCCACGCATTAAATGTGTGTGTGTATAAGAGACAGAGAGAGACACATGAGAGAGAGGCAGAGAGCATCCCTGTGATCACCAGACATCATTTGTTCATGGCTGCAAAGTAACCTTACGTGCAATGTTGCATGACTTTATTCTGAGGGGGACACAGTCATATCAAAATGTGTTCCGACAGTGCCATCTGAGGAGCATGGCTGGCCACAGCAAATGGGACGGGTAAAAGAGGCAGTGCTCTGTGCTGTCCTGGTTGACCTGCTCTCTGGGGATTTCTTCCTGGACTTCGGTGAACCCCACTTGGAAGGCACCGTGGAGAGGAGTGGCCGAGGGGTGAGTCTGGGGAAGAGACACAGCAATGCAAGGATTGAGGTTTGATGATCATTATTTGCAGACGTTGAACTTATTCCACATTTTTGTTTCATGGAGCACAAATATATGTCATTTTAAAAAGTCACTGGTAAAGGATTGGCAGCAACTTTCCCCGACTTCATATTGGAGACCCCGGCACAGACCCGCTGGACCACCAGGTCAGAGTCAAAGCCCTTCACCAAGGTCAGGGCTAAGACCACCAAGACTGAACGTGGTTTTGTGGAAAGATCTTTTTTGTTTTCTTTTTGTATTCTTTTTTTTTCTATAGTTACATTTCACAGTATTTTTTCTTTTTGAATGTTCATATACATTCACTATTACTTTGAAAAAAACTTATTAGTGCCTTGGACCAGGATTTTGGCTTTCTTAGCTATACTTTGTTTCAGCCAATTCCATCTTACTGAGGGACCAACTCATTTCACATGGTGTTTTCCTGCCTATAAAGTGCAGGAATAAACCTAAATTTAATATTGATTAAAGAAACAAAGCTATCCAAGTTTCAGAAGAGAATTTATGGAAAAAAAGAGAAAAAAAACACAGCTAGTTTTTTTCGAATTATAAGCCTAAATGCTGTATTTTAGCAGTAGGCATGTGTACTGAATTGAATAGTGTTACCCCAAATTCATGACCATCCAGAACCTGTCAATGTCACCTTATTTGGAAATAGGGTCTTTGCAGATGCAATTAGTTAAGATGAGGTCATACTAGATTAGGATGGGCCTTAAATCTAATGACTAATGTCTTTCTACGAGAAAGGAGAAGGAGATTTAGACACAAAGATACAGAAACACACATGGGGAAAAAGGCAGCATGAAGATGGAAGCAGAGATTGGAGGGATGCCGCTACAAGCCAAGGGCTGCCAGCACCAACCAGAAGCTGGGAGAGAGGCATGGAGCAGATTTCCCCTTCGAGGCTCCAGAAGAAACCAACCCTGCAGACACCTTGATTGAGCCTCCAGAAATGTGAGCGAGAATAATTTTCTGTTGTTTTAAGGCACCAGTTTGTGGCCACGTGTTTCGAAGCCCTAGGAAACCAATACAACACATATTTCAAAGCTGCTTGTCCTTTAGCCTCTGCCTACAGAGCAGCCTGGCAGATCTTGCTGAAACATGGAGCAGATCCTGCTGCAGCTCTGTGCAGAGGAGAAGGTGTGGCCGGTAGGGTGGTCTACGAACACTGCATGATCTGTGCTACCCCCTTCTCTCTCTTACCTCGGTTCATCTCTTCTTTGCCACACTTGCCTTTGTGATGTGTTTCCAACACACCTCAGGCCCTTTGCCTTTCTGTCATTCTGGAACGTTCTTTTGCTGATATACACACGGCTCCCTCCCTTACCTCCTTTACTCCCCCAGCACCTTAATGAGACTTCACCTCATCTCCCTGATTAACATCTCCACCAGCATTCCTTAGCCCCTTGCCGCCTTCTTTTTCTCCTTAGCCCTTAGCAAGAAAATATATTTTACCTATTTCATTTATCCTCTGTCCTCCCCAGTAGGCAAGGACTTTTGTCTGTTCTGTTCACTGCTATATCCCCGGCACCTATGTGCCTGCCACATAACTGGTGCACAATAAATATTTGTTGGATGAGTGAATGTGTCCATGGGTGTGCAGATGTGCTTTCATGTTTATATAGGAAACATCTGATTTCTGGATACCTTGCATGTGAATAGTTGCCAAAGCTAGCGAACAGCATGCACTCTTTCTGATCCTTGACCTCCCTCCAAAGCTGGACATTTGGCAGCTGGGGCAGGGAGCACCCGGTGTTCCTTGTACCCACACTGCGGTACCCACAGAACCAGTGTGGTTCTTGGAGATTAACATATTAGTCTGCTCAAGCTGCCATAACAAAATATCACAGACTGGGTGGCTTAAACAACAGACATTTATTATCTCAAAGTTCTGGAGGCTGGAAGTCTGAGATCAGGGTGCCAGCATGGTTGGGTTCTGGTAAGGGCCCTCTTCTGGGCTGCAGTTGGCTGCCTTCTCAATGCGTTCTCACATGGTAGAGAGAGAACAAACTCTCTGATGTCTCTTATAAGGGCACTAATTCCATCATGAGGGTCCCACCTTTGTGACCTCATTTAACCCTAATCACCTTCCAAAGGCCCCGTCTCCAAATATCATCACACTGGTAGTTAGGGCTTCAACATATGGAATTGGAGGGGGACACAATTTAGTCCGTAACAGTTAGGTTTCCTGGAACCAGCAGGGTCACATCCAGCAATAGGGGACTAAGTAGGCTTTTGTGCAGTAACATCCCATAATTTTTTCTTTAACCAAAATGGATACAGAGTTCCAAATACACAATTATCTGTAGTAAAATAGACTATATCTCATTCCCATATTGACAACTGCCTGAATATGGAAACATGCAGAAGCTTGATGACATATACACAGAGCCTGTGGATTCCGAGTGATTTGCCTCCTGCTTTGCATGGTGTGGTTGGTGAGTGGCTTGACGTGCAATCTACAGCAGGGTGGAGACACAAATGAATCTTACTTCCCCTTTCCACTGTAAACCCTCTAGTCTTAAGAACGTGTACAGTTAACAAGGCCAATGCCAAAAGGTTTGGCCTCTCCTGGGTGTCCCTCCTGCATGCCCCAGCATGATGCTTTCCATACATCACAGCAGGTGTCTCAGCTGTGTGTCCCCTGTCCAGGGTGGTGGGGCACAAGGGTGGGAATGAGTCACTGCCAATCATCCTTGCTATGAGAACAACCTACAGCATCCGCCCTGCAGACTGTGGGTTGATCATATGCATTTCCTCATAATAATGAAAAGAAGAGTGGCCTTTGAGATAGGAAATCAGCTTGGCCTCACCAAGTTATGTGACCACAGGCAAGTCATTTAGACTCTCTGGGCCTTGGTTTTCTCAACTTAAAATGCTGGACCAGGTTCCTTCTAACTTTAATATTCTGTGACAATGGCCCACTTCTACAAAGGAAGCAAAAGCATCCCATGGTTAACCTATAAAGCAAAGAGAAAAGGGAGGGGCCACTAGCCAGCAAGAGGATGGATTGCAATGGACTCATTTTGCAGAAAAATGCGGATCAGAAGGCAGGCCCCATCAACAGGCTAGAACTCAGAGAGCCATTTACGGTGCGCTCTATCCCTCCTGCCCCTCCTGCAAGCTCTGCTTTCTCCATCCACTCTGCTGTGGCTGATCCTGGTGGCTAAGGAGCTTTATGTGCCTGAGGAGAGCAGCTGGGCATCTTAAAATTGCTGGGAATCAAAATAATAAAAATTCTAGGAGGCCTAGAGCCTTTTGAGCACCATATACAGATTTAATGAGGAAAGAAATATTTGCCTTCTGGGAAATCCCTGAGAACCTCTAGCTGCCTCTTTGCAAGGTCACCAGGGTGCAGGGGCTGGCACTTGAGGACATGGTCTGGGATTTGATCCTCTACTTTCCTTAGGACCGTCTTTAGTTTGGTGCTTTCTGAGGATAGCACAAAAGTCACACCTTTCGTTGTAATAGTGTGAACGCATTTGCCACGTTTTCCTACATTCCAGGAAATCAAAATTGAAAGTAGTCACCTGAACGTTGACTACAATTTTTGATTTTTCTTTAAGATGAAGTTTGTGGTTTTTTGTTTGTTTGTGTTTTTGTTTTTTTAATTTCAGATTTTGGAAAGGTCATCTTTAAAGCCACTGCTTGTCTTTCATGGTAACGTTAGTTTCTGAACCTAGTTAGGGTGGAAGAGTGGGTGGAAGAATTACCTGGGGTGGGAGAGTGGATTTAAATACATATGCCCAGGCCCAATCCCCAGAGGTTTGAGTTTGGTAGGTTTGAGGTAGGGCCCAACATAAGATATTGGAAGCAACTCCACATGGTTTAAAAACATTGGTAAAAATGATGGCACTAGAGAAAAAGCAATTGTAGGAAGCTCACAGAGAACAGAAATGGATCAATTCTCTAAAAGTCCACCTTTTATTTGTAATCTATGTGGACATGTTTTTATGGTGTAAATTGATTCTGCAGAGCAAGTAGCTATATTTCTTCAGTTGAAAAGTTGATGTAAAACAAAACTTGAGACATTTTTATAAGAAATAAGATAAACTCCTAATACCTCCATCCTAAGCAATTGTTTTCATTTTCCATATTGTCTTCTAGTCCTCCATCCATTTTTCCATATTTATAATTACAATGTAAATGCTATTAAAATACTGCCTTTTAATTTAAGATTTATCCAAAATATTTTTGACATTTCTGCCATCTTCTAAGTCTGATTTTTAATAATCACATAAGACATCTTGTTGATGCACTATGCTTTGCTATATCATTTTCCTGTTGTAAAAAATGATTTTGCTTCCAGATTTCAGCTGTTATGGATAGCCTTGTAATAAAAACCTTTGTGCATTTAGATTTTTGGCTTCTGTGGAATTAATTCTTTTGGGTAAGTTCCCAGGAGCAGGATTGCTAGGTCAAAGTGACAGAACACCTGTGTGGCTCTTGCAACATATTACAAAGAATGCAATTTAAAAATACTATGAATATATTTGTTTATGATTAGAAAAATAGCTCTTATTATAGTAGCATCAGGCCCCCACATGCTCCAATGAGGAATACTAAAGACATCTCTGTTTGAAGGCAAATACAGATTTTTACAAGAACAGGAGGTTAACAAAGTTTTAGTCAGTTTTGGTGCATGCAAGTCAATGGAAATGATATGATTTCTATAGGACTCTCAGGGGATTCTCATGACTATTTCATCTTAATCAAATAAGACTGTAGATTCACAGATTCATTTGAATGGTTATTCTCCACACTATAGATCAATATATCTTTCATGGGAATTTTAAGAAAAGGGAAATAGCTATTTGCTTCTGTGATCATTTGGAATCTCAAACTAAATTACATTCCTTGCTTATAGAACAATGTCAAAAAATGTTTGTTGAATTAGCGAATGCATAGTTGTTCTCCACATTGTCTGTTTTTAATGTAATTAAAAGGTACAAAGTCTTCAACTTTACCAATCGAATTAAAGAGAATTAAAGTACTTTTAAGAATATAAAAACCAATATATGGTTCATGATCAGTTTGCTACACACAATTTCCTACTCCTCACTACTTAATTAAACAATTCAAATATATAATAATATAAAATCAATGTCAATTTCACAGCTGCCAGTTGCCAAAAAATTTAAAGGACAGTTTTTAATATCCCCAAATGTACAACTATTTCCACAGCCCTCTGTGGCATTTTTTTTTTTTTTCCTGCAGACTAAAATGGTGATGAAAATAGGCTGGTTCTAGGCACCAGCTGTCATTTCTTTTGAAGTTTCCATTATTTCAGTCTTTTGAATTTGAGTAATCAAAAATTTATAACCTATTTCAAAATATAAATTCTTTCAGCTTTTTCCTGTTTAAAATGTGCATATTTTTATAATTACATGCCTTAAATCTCACACTCTGGGATCACGAATGCATTCTTCTTTCTAAAGGAAAATGTGGGTAGTGAAGGTATCAACCTACAATATCTAAAAGAAAAATAAATTTTAGACTGAAAGGGGAGGCTGCACGAAGCAACAGACAAGGCTCTGAGAGAGAGTTGGAAGATGGGTCCAATCTGCCTCCCTCTTCCACGGCCAGCTCTGACTGTCCCCCTCTGGCCCTCTTCTCTGGTCCTACCAAGTGGCTTTCCCTGCTTGGCACTTCTCTAATACAATACTCAACTCTTCAGCATTTTCTGATCATGCCATGTTTTTGCAAAATATTCTGGCCTTGCACACATTGTTCCAGCTACCTGTAATGCCATTCGCCTTCTCTATCTGGAAAATTCCTGATCATCCCTCAGAGCTTAGTTCAACCACTTGAACAGTTAACTCTCCCCTAACAGCCAGCAACCTTCCTCCCACTTCATTATATCACCGCCACCCCTCACCCCCAACAAAAGAACCTGACCTGGTCACAGAAAAAATCTACTCATTTCTTTCTCTGACTATACTGGACACATATTATTCACCCACTCAAATGTTTTATTAAATGCCCACTGTTCTAGATGCTGGGAAATAGTGGCGAACAAAACAGACAAGCCTTCCTGGGGGTTTTGGCTTAATGGAGATAAACAGACAATGAAATAAATAAGTAAATTATTTATGTAGTGTGTTAGAAGACAATAAGTGCTTATGGAGAAAATAGAGCAGGGAAGGGAGAAGGAAGTGCCGGGGCAGGGTGTGTCGGGGGCTAGGGAAGATGCTTACCCGGTGAAATAGGGTAGCCAGGGAAGAGCTTGGTGACAAGGTAGCATCTGAGCAAAGACGAGAAGGAGGTGAGGGAGTGACCAGTGGGGATGTCTGGTGAAGAGAGTTCCGGACAGAGGGAACAGAAAATGTATAGGCCTGTCAGTAGGAGCTTGCCGGTCTTTGGAGAACAGCAACAAAGCCCTTGCAGATGAACGCAGTGGTCCCCAATCTTTTTGGCACCAGGGACCAGTTCCACAGAAGGCAGTTTTTCCACAGCAGAACTCAGGTGGCGATGTGAGCATTGGGGAGGAGTTGTAAATATGCTTGCTTGCCAGCCAATCACCTCCTGCTGTGCACCCCCTACCCCCGCCCCATTCCTAACCCCCACCACCCCCATTCCTAATGTCATGGAAGACATTTTCCTGCTGACCGCCACAGTCCCAATGGCCACAGTCCCAAACCGGTGGGGGATTGGGGACCACAGGATTAGAGTGAGTAGAAGTAAGAGTAATGGAGACTAGAGCAGAAAGGTAAAAGGGTAAAGATGGGGGCCCAGATCTTACGGAATTTTGGAAGTCACTGTAAAGACTTTGGCTTTTACTAGGAGTGGGATGGGAAGCCACTGGAGCATTTATTTGATCAGAACATGGACTTGATCCGAGTTACATTTTTAAAGGCTCCCTCTGGTTGTTACAGACTATGGATTGTTGGGGGACAAGGTAATAATCCAGACAAGAGAAGATGACGATTGGGCCAGGATTGCAGCAAGGGAGGCAGTGAGCAGAGGTCAGGTTCTGGATATATGTTGAGGGTAGACCCAATAGGATTTCATGACGGATTAGATGCAGGGTGTGAGACAAAGAAACAAGCCAAAGATGGCCTGAGCAACTGGAAAGATGGAGCTGTTAATGAAGTGAGATGATGGAAGTTGTAGGTTTGGAGGGGAAGACTAGGAATTTGGCTTTGCACACGTTGAGTTTGAGATGCTTTTAGCCCTTACGGGAGAGATGTCGGGCTGTCAGTTGGTGTATGAGCCTGGAGTTTGGGAGTGACATCTACTGGAGATAAAAATTTTGGAGTCATCAACCTACAATTGATTTTTAAAGCCATGACACTGAATGAGAACATGAAGGGAGTGGTTATAGAAAGAAAATACAAGAGGTTCAAGGCTTGAGCCCCAGGGGACTCCAATGTTAAGTGACTAAGCATACAGACCTGTTATAGAATGTTCACATTTTATTGTAATTGTTTATGCTTGTCTCAGACTTCCACTAAACTGTGATCTCCTTGATGGAAAAACCTGGATCTTATTTTTAACAGCTTTATTTGAAGTATAATTTATCATAACACTGGCATCTTTAAATATATAATTCAATGATGTTTAGTTTTTATTCATTTTATATCTTCAATGATAGGTATATGGTAAGTACTTAATAAATGCTTTTAGAATGAATGTTGAAATTTTAGGTGAATGAATAACGAATGAATGTATTTGATTTTAGATCAGCCCTTTACATCTCTGGACATCACTTGTGTAAAAACATCATTGTGTAAAAACAAGGGTGTCAACTAGAGAATTTTTAATTCTCTTTCAACTTTGAAATTTAAAGGTTTCAAAGGTTTGTTTCAGAGGTGTGATAGTTAATTTTATGTGTCAACTTGACTAGGTCATGGGATGCTCCAACATTTGATCAAACATTATTCTGGGTGTGTCTGTGAGAGTGTTTCTGGGTGAGAATAGTATTTGAATTGGTAGACTGAGTAAAGCAGATTGCCCTCCCTAATGTGGGTGGGCTTCCTCCAGTCAACTGCTACCTGAATAGAATAAAAGTCTGAGTAGGAGAAAGCTCCTGTTTCCTGAAGGCTTAGGCTGGAACATGAGTCTTTTCGTGCCTTCAGATTCCAGCAGAAAAATCAGCTCTTCTTGGTTTCCGGCTGGAACTAACATCATTGACTCTCCTGATTCTCAAGCTGAAAAAAATCCTAGATAAAATCTTGGAAAATCAAATTCAGAAAGACATATAAAAAAATGATACATACTGAACAAGTTAGGGTTTATTCCAAGAATGCAAGGTTGGTTAACATTCAAACATTGATCGATGTAAGTCACCATACTTGAGAGTGAGTTTTGTCTTGGTAAAATCTCTCAATAAATTTGGAATAGAAGGTAACTTTCTCAACCTAATAAAGGACATCTACAAGACAAGAACAAAAACAAAAAACAAGGCTAAGGTCACCCTTGATGTTGAAAGACTGAATGTTTTCTCCCTAACGGTGGGAATATAGCAAGCTTGCCCACTGTTACTATTTCTATTCAGTATTCCAGAAGGACATTACGGGGATGTGGGAAGGAAAGAAAAAGAGAAATGGAAGAAATACAAATTTGAATGAAGAAATAAAACTGACTTTATTCACAGATGAAATGATTGTGTTCATAGAAAATCCTGAAGAACCAAGAAAAAAGATACTAGAACTCATAAGTTCTCAAGATAAAAGGTTAATATACAAAAGTCAATTGTATTTCTTCACAATGAAATAAACAATATGACAAGCAACGAACAACTAGAAAATGAAATTAAAATTCTGTTTATAATAACATCAAAAAATGAAACACTTATGGAAAATTAAATATATGTAAAACCAGTAGACTGAAAAATACAAAAGATTGCTGATGGAATTTAAAGAAGGTCTAAATAAATGGCAAGATATACCATGTTCATTGTATATCAGGGTTTTAAAAAAAAATTGTAAAAATTGGCAAATGGATTCTAAAAGAACCAAAAATAGCCAAAATAATCTTAAAAAGGAAAAAGTTGGAGAAATTATCTGATCTTAAGACTTACTTAAGTCTTAAGGCCGGGTGCAGTGGCTCACGCCTGTAATCCTAGCACTCTGGGAGGCCGAGGCGGGTGGATCGCTCAAGCTCAGGAGTTCGAAACCAGCCTGAGCAAGAGCAAGACCCCGTCTCTACTAAAAATAGAAAGAAATTAGCTGGACAACTTAAAATATATAGAAAAACTAGCCGGGCATGGTGGTGCGTGCCTGTAGTCCCAGCTACTTGGGAGGCTGAGGCAGGAGGATTGCTTGAGCCCAGGAGTTTGAGGTTGCTGTGAGCTAAGCTAATGCCACAGCACTCTAGCCCAGGCAACAAAGTGAGACTCTGTCTAAAAAAAAAAAAAGGCTTACTACAGTAATCAAGATAGTGTGATTTGTCAAATCAACAAGCATGCAGATCAACATAATAAAATACAGGAACAGACACATACAATTATGATAAATTGATTTGCAACAATGATACAATGGTAATTAAGTGGGAAGTACAGTCTTTTCAAAAATGGTGCTGAAACAACTAGAAATCTATATGGAAACAAATGAACCTTGATCCTCATCTCACATCATACACAAAAATATACTTAAAGTAGATCATAGACATAAATATAAAAGCCAAAATGATAAAACTTCTAGGAAAAAATAGGAGAAAATCTTTGTGGCATTAGAGTATACAAAACATAAAAAGATGTTTTTCACAGGATTCAAAAACCCCACAATTCATAAAATAAAACAATGACAAATTCAATTTCATTAAATTTTTAAGAATTAGCTCTTCTAATGGCATCTTCTAAAATATAAAAATGGAAGCCAAAGACTGGAAGAATATATTTGTAAACACATATATCTGACAAAGGACTTATATTCAGAATATATAACGAACTCTTAGCACTTACTATATTAAGAAGAAAAATAACCCAACTAAATGGGCAAAAGATTTGAACGGATACCACAGAAAAGAAGGAACAAGGAATGGCTGATAAGTACACGAAAATCCATCAGGGAAATGCAAATTAACCACCAGGAAAATCCAAATTCAAACCACAATATGATACAGTTTCACACCCATTAGAAAGACTAAAATTTAAAAGATCAGCAAGCCCCAGTTGTGGGTGAGGATGTGAAGCAACTGAAAATTTCTTATAAAAGGAAATATGCACCTACCCTATGACCATCAAAACTTCTCATGAATATTTACCCAAGGAAAACGAAAATACACGTTCATAAAAAGCCATATATAAGAATATTCATAGCAGCTTTACTCATAATAGCCAAAGCCTGGAAATAACCCAAATATCCATCAGCAGCAGAATGGCTAAATAAATCGTGGTATGTCTTTATAATAAAATACTACTCAACAATAAAACCATGCTCTTCCAGTATGTGCAATGATGTGGATGAATCTCAAAAACATTATGCAGAGTGAAAGAAGCCAGATACAAAAAATACATACTGTACGACTGTATTTGTCTGAAATTCTAGGAATAACTAATCTATAGTGACAGAAAACAGATCTGGGGTGGGAGCAACTGGGATCTAGCCAGTGTTGTCTCCCTAACAAGCCATGTGAGCTTGAGCAGGTCACACTCCACCTCTCTGCTCCTTAGTTTCTTCAAATGTAATAGATAATACAATAAAACCAGGACACATGTACTAGCTGATCTTCAGGGTCCCTTTCTGCACTAAATTCTTGGCCTCTTCTGCATCCAGACTCACGGAAGAATAAAAGGGAAGAGAGTGTTCACAGCATTTACATTGAATGCTTAAAATGTAGCATAACTATTGTGAAGTGCTTTTGTCATGAGAGAGAAGGGAATAATTGTCTAGCATAAAAATCTTGAATTAATAGTAAAATAGGCCAGGAAACTGAAGAAAGAACTCTAACTGCAGTAGCAAAGGCCTGTGCCTTTGATAGGAAATGCTGAGCAAAGGGTGGGGTGAGTGGCAGAAGGAAGGAAAAGCAAAGAAGGAAAAAGAAACACAGCCCCCCAAAAGTGAAGACTGGACTCACCTTCCTGGTACATATTAGGTAACTGCAAGTATTACATCCATTTATTTTCCTGGTAAGGTATTATTCCTTTGCCAGTATTATTTAGAACAGTCAAACAAATAGACCCCAAAAATGCATTTAAAAAGACGTTTCACCAGGCTCTTCTCTGAGGGAGCACATTGCCTGTTACATAACAATCTCACGAGGGAGGTACTATGCTTGTTTTTGCCCTCTCCATTTTACAGGTGGGGAAACTGAGATCTATACCATTGTATTACCTTTCTTAAAAAACCAAGGCATTTTAAATTTGTAAGCACAGCTGGCCTCATGGCTTTGGATAAGGGACCGTGGGCTTGTAATACCTAAGGTGCTGGGCTGTGGTCAGGGTTAAATGAGGTAACATATGTAAAGGCCCTGGCATATAGATTCAGTTCTCTATAATGGGCAGTTATTACTAATAGAAGGAACAATTAATTTTGACTGGTAAAATTTGTAAGGTGTCTTGCAGGATGCAGGATTAGAAAGAACCTGGTGGCAAGACCACTCAAGAGAAAAGAGACCACTTTGGCCAAGTTAGTTGTGTGACAGTGGAAGGCATATTCTGGGAAGGTAAAATAAGGAGGTGGCACAGGGTTCAGGGTTATAGAAGAAGATGAGGCTAGAAAGTTTGGTTGGAACTACAAATTGTGGATAGCCTGGATTGTTTGCATGCGACAGCTTTGGTCCATGGCAGGGTTTGGGGGTGCTGCTGGGGTTTGACATGATCTTATCAGTGTTTTAAGAAAAGAACTCTGGTGGCAGTGTAGAGGATGGGCTGAGGCAGGGGACAGATAGAGGGACTAGTCAAGACATTCTAGCAGGGTCTGAGTTGAGATTTAATGAAGGTCGAACGTGGGGCTGCAGAGAAAATGGGACATTAGGAACACTGGGAGACTCAATCAGGATTTGGCAACTGAAACAGGGTAGGAGTGAGAGGGAGATTCTGCAGCTGAAATGCTTCTGAGACCTCAAGCATATATCACATCTAGCACAGCTATGATTGAGATCAAGTGTTTCAATAAAGAGAAGAACTAGGTTTGTACGGAAGGATGAGTTCCATTTAGGACATGTGGAGTCCGAGATGTTTACAGAACATCCCGTTGGAAATATGGGCCTGGGGCTTAGAAGATGAGTCAGCAGGAGGCAGATGGAGAGTCATCCCCTTAAAGATCACAGTGGAAACTACCCAAGTGGATGAGATCATTGAGGAAGAACATGTAACATGAGGCAAATACCATCAACATTAGCACCCATTACAGGGAAGTGCATGTGCTTGGAAGACCTTGGCTTATAGTGGGAAGAACATCAAACAAAATTAAAATATCTGAGTGTAAGTCCTGCCAGGACTTCTATGTGTATATTCTCATTAATTAATCTTTAACACATAACATTGTGAGGTAGAAAAAAGGAGGGAAGAGGGATGAACCCTTATTAAGGCACATATTTTTGAGGTTTAGGCAGAAGAAGAGGAACTAGAAAAGGGAAGAAAGATCAAGTTTTTAAAAAGTTACATTAAACCTTCAACAGCTAACTTGTTATCACCAGACAGAGATCCTGCCTCTGGTATTCTTGGATCCTAGATGAGGATCAGGATGCACACATAAAAGGATACATAACAAGCTAAAGGGGACGTTTAGGAAATACCAAGTGCATGGCATAGACAAGAAGCACTATTTAATCATGGATTGGGCTGGATTTGGTCCAGGAAGGGTCAGAGAGAAGACACGTGGGCTGTGTCTTAAAGGGCACAGAGCTTGAAGGCGTGGAGAGAGCAGAATGGTGCAGGTAGGGGAGCCACGGCCTTAAAGGCCTTAAAGGCCAAGCATTTTCTCTTAACTCATATTTACAACTGAGGCATACCAGAAAGCCTCGTGCAAATTAATAATACTTACAGCCTGTCTCTATTTTTAACTTGAAATTTCCCACTAACACCCAATGCTACAGGAACATACTGATGTGGTCAACAGATTTAGCACAACAGTGGTATTTGATTTTCCTTGTAAACATCAGTACATTTCATCTTTTCTTTCAGCTTCTTATTTATTTTAGTTCCAACATTTATTTACAAATATACCTTTGATTTCTAAATGTTAATTCTCTTAATGTCTACTAGTATGGAATTCTGAACTATTGACATTATGCCTAGAGATTTTTAAAGAACAACGAATTCCTAGTTCCTTCCATATTAATGGTCTGAAAGTTGCTCCCCTCTCCCTGGAACTCAGAAAGGACCCTGGAGCAAGGTTATATCCCAGATTGTAGTAGGCGTTGGCTGCTCCTTGGCTTCCCAGAGCCCACTCCTCCTTCTGTTAAGAGCCCTCCAAACTCTTTGTTGGCAATTATTGGCTTCTCATTGTGGCTGCCCTCGTAGGGGACCTAGCCCACATG
The DNA here is from genome assembly GCA_963574435.1 of Cheirogaleus major. Lineage (NCBI taxonomy): Eukaryota > Metazoa > Chordata > Mammalia > Primates > Cheirogaleidae > Cheirogaleus > Cheirogaleus major. The sequence continues at coordinate 22,826 of CAUYPO010101345.1, forward strand.
TCTTCTCCTCTCTGAGCCTTCCTGGACCAAATCCAGCCTAATTCATGCTTAAATTGTTAAGGAACCCTGCCTTCTTCTTGCCAAGAGTAGCCACTGGCTGAAGTTGGCCAATGAAATTTTATTCCAGAACACTGCATCTTGAGAAGGGCAACTTGGACTGTTAATAAAAAATTGGACCAGGGTTTATTTCAACCATGATGTTCTGAGGAGATCATCAATTACTTTCTACACTGTGGCTAATCCTCATTCTTCAGATTCTTTTTCAATTCTGTTAGCTGTCTCATATCTTTCTAATAATTTCTCTCTCAACTTAGCCACAGTTTTATTGTTTACGAAAAACAAAACAAAATTCACTCGCTGACCCCACTAGAAAATCCAATGTTCTCAATTGTCTGCCAAAGTTTCCTCCATTGATGTGGGAAAGCAAGAGTGATAAGGATGGTAAGAAAGTCTAAGTAAGAGATATTGTGACAAATGATACCTTGTCTGTTTCCCTTTCAGCTAATTCAATCGCTATCCACATGGTTGCTCACAGAAGACACTGAAGAGTCGTCTGTGATAGGTGGCCTTACTATGGGAGGCATACTCTCTATCCTGCTCGATCGTGCTCTCTTCCCCAGGGGATGGTTTGTGTAGAACATGGAGCGAGGCTCCTGTGTTCTCTGGCTTCCTGGTTGAGTTTGGTCCTCCCTCTGCCTAGGGAGAGTGAGGTCTGGGTGTGAGTTCTCTTACCCACCAGCCTCAGCCTTGCTGTGCCTAGTGCTGTGCTGGTAAACGTCTAACAACTGACTCTCTGAAAAAAAAAAAAAAAAAGTTTTGGTTTATGGTATTTGCTGATTTCCATGTCATAATATTCCCACCATGGCCGATTTTAGGCTGCCCGTAGGACATCACCAAATTCAGAGCTGGGAAAAGACAAAAACAATCAGTTCCCACGTGTCCTATGAGCTGGCTCCAGCGCATTGCTGGCTGCACGTCTCCCAACATGACCGTCTCAAGGTAGGTCCGTGCTCCGTGATTCTCTCTCCTTCAGAGTTCCAGTAACTTGCATTATTCCTTTGTGGTCTCCCTAATCCCTGCATACATCCTGTAAATTGTCCCTTTGTAAGAAAACAAATTGTTCACACACACACACTTCACAAATTATCCTAATTTGAAAGTGCCATCAAATGGCAGTGATAACCAGCCTCCAAAGTGGCCCCTAGTGACCTCTGTCTCCTTCCTAATACATTCCCTCCCACCTTGTATCACATTTGGCCAATGTGACCAGTAAAATATGGCGTAAGTGATGGTGTGTCACTTCTGCGATTAGCTCCTAAAAACGACTGTGGCTTCTTTCTTGTTTGCTTTCTCTCTCTCTCTCTCTCTCTCTCTCTCTCTCTCTCTCTCTCTCTCTCTTTCTCTCTGGGATGCTCACTTTGGGGGAAACCAGCTTCCATGTCAAGCAGCCCCATGGAGAGACCCACATGGTAAGGAACTAAGGCCTGTAAACAACCATGGAAGTGACACTGAAAGCAGGAAAGCAGATCCTCCAGCCATGGTCCTAACTTAGATGACTACAACACCTGTCAACAGCTTCACTGCAGCCTCTTCAAAGACTAAGCCAGAACTAGGTGAGCTGTTCCCAGATTCTTGACCTTTGAAGACACCCCCATGTGAGATAATAAACAATTGTTATTTTAAGTCACTACATTGTGGAGTAATTTGTTATGCAGCAATAGGTAACCAATACAGGCACCCTGACAGATGCACTCCCTCTCTCTTACCCTTCATATCCTGGCAATCACCTCCTAAGCATCACTCATCTGTTCACTTCTTTCCTTCTCCACTGCCAGCATCCTTGTTCAAGTCTGGACTGCTACAGTTGATAACTGCTCCAGCTAGAATGATCAGTGGAAATCTGTTGCTGACATTCTCCTTATGAAAACCCATCCCTGGAGACCCATTGCTCTTAGAATCAAGATAAAAATCTTCATATGGCTCAGATGGCCCTGGATGACCATCACCCTGCCTGCCCCTACAGTTTGTCTTAGCCTGCCCTCACTTACTCACGCCCACCCTCCCTCCATGCTTCAATGTCATTGGTCTTCTTTCTACCCTTCTACCTACCAAGGTTCTCCCTTGAATAAAGCACTATAGGCATGAAGGTTAAAACGCCGCTTCCCTGCAAGCTTCTCCTACCTGCCAGTCAGCTCAAATCACCCTTCAAACCTCAGCTTAAATGTCACCTTCTCAGAAAGCCTTCCCTGGCCTCCACCAAGACAGGGCTAAGTCCACCATTATTTACTTTCACAAACTTACTCAATCTTCAACCGATATTTGTTGGGCATTTAACACAGGCACTGTCTACAGCTTGGAATATATTAAAGAGGATTCCTTTGTTCATGGTGTGTATCACAATTCTCATTCAAATAATTATTTGTCTCATTAACTGATTAATGTCTGTCTCCACTGCTAGACTGTAAATTCCATGCAGAGACCATTTTCTGCTCGTTCACCAATGCCTGGCTCAGACTAGATGTTCAATTAATATTTGTTGAAGAAATGAAATAAGAGAGCTTTTAAGTTAGACAGACCTGAATTTGAATACTTGATCTACTACTTACAAACAGTGTGACTTGGGCACAGTTTCACCATCTATAAAATGAGAATAATGACAGTACCTTAGGGTGGGTGTGAGGATTGAATCACATCACGTATGCAATGTGCTTAGAACAGTGCCTGATACTTAATACGTGCTTATGCAAATGTGCCATTTTATGATTAAAAATGAATTTTATATCACATTCATGTCACAGAGCTATCATTTTGAGACTTCATCTATTTATTGCAGTCTACATTTTCCTGAGTCATTATCTTTCCCAGAATTTTATCATTTTGGTGTTGTTGCTCAGCTTAGCTAAATGTACTTGCTTTGATTCTTTCAGGGTTTCTCTGAAAATATAAACGGATGCAGCATTTTTTGTTTGCTATAAATTTCCCCACTTAGAGGAAAGATTTTTAACATACATATACATTTGGGAAAATAGGAAAATTGATGCATACCCTTCAGGAGAACTCAGTGTCAAGGAATCAGCAGCAATAAACAGGAGTAACTATATCTCAAAGAACATGGTAGATAAAAATCAAAGTGAAAGAAAAATGGCAAGTCACATGCCTACAGTGTTTGATTATCTCAATCAAGACTATTTATAGCAAATCTTGGTTTGCATTTCTGTTGAAGGTGCTAAATGTATAGAAGAAATGATTTAAAACATACTCATCAGGCCAGGCGTGGTGGCTCACGCCTATAATACTGGGACTCTGAGAAGCCGAGACGGGCAGATTGTTTGAGCTCAAGGGCGGATCGTTTGAGCTCAGGAGTTTGAGACCAGCCTGAGCAAGAGCGGGACTTCGTCTCTACTAAAAAAACAGAAAGAAATTAGCTGGACAATTAAAAAAAAAAAAAATATATATATATATAATTAGCCGGGCATGGTAGCGCATGCCTGTAGTCCCAGCTACTTGGGAGGCTGAGGCCGAAGGATCGCTTGAGCCCAGGAGTTTGAGGTTGCTGTGAGCTAGGCTGACACCACGGCACTCTAGCCCGGGCAACAGAGTGAGACTCTGTCTCAAAAAATAAATAAATAAATAAATAAATAAATAAAACATATTCACCAAACTGCCAAAGGCAGGGGGCTTCATGTTTTTAGTTTGGTAAGAATACTTTATAAGAACATATTACTTATGTGTGTGTGTATACATATATACATACACACAAACAAATAAGAATTAATGAATAATTAAAGGTACTCTACCTCAGAAAGAGGAGGGAGGCCCAGTTGGGCTTCAGCTTGGTTGTTTTTTTGTTTTTGACACAGAGTCTTACTCTGTTGCCCGGACTAGAGTGCCATGGCGTCAGCCTAGCTCACAGCAACCTCAAACTCCTGGGCTCAAGCGATCCTTCTGCCTCAGCCTCCCAAGTAGCTGGGACTACAGGCATGTGCCACCATGCCCGGCTAATTTTTTCTATATATTTTAGTTGGCCAATTAATTTTCTTTCTATTTTTAGTAGAGACGAGGGTCTCGCTCTTGCTCAGG
>CAUYPO010101347.1:0-100790 GCA_963574435.1 Cheirogaleus major
TGGCACCTAAAACTAAAGCCTGTTTGATTCCACACTAAGAATGAATTACAAGTTGATCTTACAGGTAACAGAACTGGAGACAAGACAGAGTCACACATTCTTCCACCTGCCCAGGGACATCTGCATAACTGATGCTTCCTCGCTCCCTTGTTTTACATAAAATGTGGATTTCTTGGGCCTCACAAGAATGTAACCACCACCTCATCAGCCCTTCTCCCCCAGCCCTTTCCTTCTTCCTGCTGCCTTTACAACGCTGACTAAGGGTCCCGCCTCCGCTTGGGAAAAACAGCCACGGCTTGTCTGCTTGTCTGTGGTTGGTGTTGGTCCTGAGCTGGTCCTCAACATCTTCGCTTAATAAACCTCTGTTGATTGAGATTTTTGCCTCAGTCATTTATTTGGGTCGACACTGTGGAGGCAGGTAGGTTCTGGAAGCGATACTGGAAACACGACAGGCCGGACGGACGCGTAGCGCTGGGCAGCCTGGCTGGGCTCCGCCAGAGAGAAGAAAGCGGGCGTTGTTCTAAACTCGCACAAGCGCTCGTCTCTCAGAAAACCGTTTAAAAACCCCATTGTAAACATTTTTGGAACGATCCTCTTAGAGGGTCCCCGTTGCCAGGGTGACGGGATAAAACGGCGCGGCGGGCAAACTCCTGGAGTCCCAGCAAAGGGAGCTGGGCCCTGCCTGGCCGTGTCCTCCTCTCTATCCCTAACTTTCTCCGCTAGCCAAGCGGCCGCCCTGGGCCTGGGCGCATGCGTAGTGCGCGCTACCAGCCTGCCGCCAGGCGTCTGAGCCGCGGTTGCCAGGGGTTACCGAATTCCCGGGACTCTGCAGGCAGGGCGGGACTAGCCGCTCGGGGCCCGCCTCCCTCACGCGCTGGTTGGTAATAGTTGCTGTCCGTCGGAGCGGCCGCCACCGCCGATTGGGCAGCAGCTAGCTTCGCACGCTGAGCCTCAGCCCTGCCCGGCCGCGCCGTACCCTTCGCTGAGGAGGGACAGTCTCGGACCGGCGTGGACACTAGGAGCACCGCGGCCTGGGTGGTGCGGGCTGCCGGACCCAGCGGCGGAGCGCTGTCCGAGCGGCGGCCGGGTGGCGCGGCGATGATCCTCGAGGAGAGGCCGGACGGCAAGGGCGCAGGCGAGGAGAGCGGCGTCCGCAAGGTGGGCGTGGGGGGGCGGCGGGCTAGGGCGTCCCAGACCCCCAGCTCCTCCTGCCCTCGGTCAGAGGCGCGTCCCGGGCGGTTTCCCTCCCACATCTCACTCGCCCCGAGGCAGCAGGGTTTTACCGCTGGGAAAACTGAGGCCAGAGCCCGCGTCCCTCCTCCCTCCGCAGTGACTCCCTCTGTGCAGCTCAGGAATCGGTGGGAGCCAAAGTCCGGGTCATCATCTTCCCTGAAGCTAGAAGCCCTAGCTCCGGGAGGTGTGGGCTCTGCTCTGGCAGCCCCGCCCCGAGTTTGTGTCTGGCACCTGCGATGCCTCCTTTCCTAGCTTCGCCCTCCCTTTGTACCGGCTTCGGGGCCCATTTGAAAGAACTTTTAGGGCAGGCAGCTAAAGCCTCCCGGGTATAGGGAATCGCTGGAGGTCTTCAGGGTTGGACAGCTTGTTTTCTTGTCGCTTCCCTGAACCTCCACCCCTTCTGAAGTCCCTCACCCCGGGCGCTGACTGGGCACCATTTCCAGGAGCACTGTGCAAGCAGGACGGGTGGGTGGAGTGTGGAGACCTGTTGAGTCTGTGCCTGGGAAGGAGGGGATGGTCTGTCAGCCTTGTTCTGGAGCCTGGGTGTTCCTGAGGAATCAATGTGGGGCTGCCCTGGTGTTCATGCCAGGCACCAGGCGCCCATGCCCCCAAGCAGCTCTCAGTTGGGGGCTGCTAAGCAGAGGTGGTTCCCTGCTCCTAGTCTCAGGTGAGTCTTCCCTGGCGCCTTGCTCTCTGCCCCTCTCAGATATCAGACTGCACATTGTCCCTTGGCTGGTTCTATTCAGCTTTTGTGTTGGGGCTCAGGTCTTCTGGGAGGGAAAGGGGGCCTTGGGCTGCAAGTAACTGTCCAAGTGGTGCTGACCAGAGCCCTCAAGGACTCCCTTCCTGCCCAACCCCCCAGGCATGCCAGATGCTACTACAGCAACTAGCAGGCACTGGGGAGACAGAAGCGGCCTGTCCCTTGCCCTCCGTGAATTCACTCCCTCCAATGGTGACCATGCCTGCAGGTGGCCTTTGGAGAGGGCACGTGTTGTTTGGGTGGAATGTTTGGGAGCTGCACAAACAAGATGTTTCAGAGAGCGAGTAGACAACATTTTTCAGGCTGTAGGCTGTGGCCAGGCTTTCTGTCCTTGCCCTCTGTTGGCTGCTGCCCTGGAAGGGGGAGCAGAAACCATCTCCAGCTGTCTCTCTGGGCTGCTGTGTCTCTCACGCACACCATCCAGGGATGATTCAGTAGTCAGGGTCCTGAGCAGGCATGGGAACCTGTGGGAGGTGGCTGTGGGACCCCAGCCTGCTGAGGCAGGACCTAAGTCACACATGCACAGCTCAGGCTGTCCTGCCACCTACACAGCCTTTTCTGATGCCAGTGGCAGGGCTAGAGTGAGGCCGAGTTCCCCCACCCCACCAAGCTGGCCCTCTTAACCATCCATAATGCTTGGAGTTGAGCAGGGCAGGACTGATCAGCACTTCCCTTAAGAGCCATGCTTGGGTCTGAGGCCCCTGTGAACAGTCAGGTGACTCAAATTTGTCCAAGAGCAATGAGAACTGGCGTCCAGTGAGTGTTTACCTGGAGTCCTCAACCAGCCTGCCATGAGGCACCCTGCTGGCCCTGGGCCTTGGCTAACCCATCTGAAGAACAGGCTGAGTGCTGAGAATAGTCCAAGGTTGGCCAGCAGGGAATTGAAGGAGTGAGCATGCCCACAACCCTCCCCCTAGGGTAGCAGGGGCTCCCAGCCTAGCTGTATGGGGAAGTGTGACTTTGACTGAGTCCCATGGTTTCCTGGGGAGATCATGGGTCTAAAGGGTTGAGGAGGCTGTGGAGAAGCAGGAGAGGGGCCAAGAGGGGGAGCTTTGGATCATCGTGGCAGGCAGGGGCTGGCCCCTCTCACCTGGTCTCTGGCATGCCAGATGGTCAGTTTGAGCTTCCCCAGCCTGGCTGGACACCAGCACCCTCTGGGCGCTTGTTACAAACACAGATTACCAGGCCTGGGCCAGTTAAATTAAGCCATAGAGGGAGGCAGGTGCTCAGGAACCACCGGTGTCCCAGTGTCCAAGCAAACATCAAAGGACGCAGGATCCCTGGGACACCTGCCTTGACTCTCAGCTGGTGTGGTGGCCGATCTGTGGTCCATCTAGTGTTTGTGTGGCTTGTAGCCACTGTGTCCTGGGAGACCCCTTTGTGGCCATGCCACATAGCATTTGAGGGGCAGAGATGGTAGATCAGTAGGGTGCTGGGCTTCCAATTTTTCTGTGCTCAGGTGAGATCTTGGGAAGAGAAGAGAGAGGGGTCCCTGAGATGGGTGAGCGTCAGCAGGCAGGGTGCCCAGGGCCAGGCCTCTGAGAGGGGGAAGCTGATTTTCCAGGGTTGGGGCCACTCCCTGGGGACTGACTGAGTCCAGGGCTGAGGGAGCGGGGCTGGCACCACTCTGATGGTTTTGCTGTTCTCAGGCAGGGCTGGGATGACTCTCCCACTTTTGCGAGTCCTAAGGACAGCCCAGTTCTGGCCACTGCCACACCATTTCCTCCCAGGCTTCTGGGGACTTTGGGCCTGGGCGTTCCCCAAGCAGCAGGAGCCACCAGACCTATGCCATTGTCGGGGTGTGCAGGGCAGGGGTGTTTGTTTCTCTGCTCTCCATCCCTTTCTGCCAGCCCCTCCCCCATGTGGGCCATCCCTGTTGGGAACCCAAAGACCAAAGCACGTTTGTTCTTTCCCAGTGTCAGGCAGAAATAGTCATGGTGATGTCAGGGTCCAAGGCGGGGTCTAGGTCACCTTTGTTTACAGAGGAAGGAGAAGGTCATATAGCGGGGGACTGATTACTCAGGATCCACACCCTCTGGCACATCCCTCAGCCCAGTGTGGAAAATAGGCCGTGGCTTCCAGGGACTGCTCCACCGCAGAGGTCTGGACCTTCCCACAAAGGCGAGGAAGCCACATGGCTTCCTGGACGGGGTGCTAAGGGCAGGGAGGCCTAGGAGAACCCAGGCCACGGGCCGGTGCCTACAGGGCTAAGTAACCCTGAGCACCTCTCCAGGAGGGTGAGGAGGGGAGCACTGGACATCATCTGATGAGAGCAGCCCTGCTGGGCTGGGTGGCTGCTGCCCAGCACATGACCACACCCACCCTGGGCCATGGCCAGGGCTGCTCACCAGAGCCCTTAGAACTTGCTGGAGCTTTGCAGCGGGACCCTTTTTTTTTTATGAAGGGGGGTGTATAGTTTTGGCTGTGGCTCACCCTCCCTCGCCAGACTCCCACCCCAGGGAGGGGAGAATGCCAGGGCCTCGGCTTCACCCTTTCTGCACAGGCAGGTGTGGAAGGTGCCACGGAAAAGAGGAGCAGGCCACTGGGAAGGGGTGCTTAGCCAGCAGGGCAGTGGGGGGGGGCTGTGTTTTCTCTTGTCCCTCCTTATGCCACCCAAGACCAGCCTCTCCTGCCATCTGCTGATGAGGGGCTGCCGGGGGTCCCCCCCACGGAACTCACTCCGAGTCCACTGCTCTTCCTCCTGTTGTTTGGCTGGGGTGAGTGTCCTCTCCCCAGTTACTCAAGGACAACTTGGAGGCCACCTGCCCTTCACATCCCAACCCCAGTGCCCCCTCCTATGGGAAGTCTTCCCTGATCAACTGACTTCTCTTGAGAAGCTGGCTGTACAGAAGCAGATCTTGGGCCCTAATCCAAGGTGGCTATGCATGAGGAGCTCCTCACTCCAGATGTGAGGCCTTTCTTAGGGTGCCCCCACAAGGGACTAGGACAAGCTAGAGGCCCTGGAGAGTCTGACACTGTCCTGTGTGTGACCATGGGGGCATACACAGGAAAATACGTGACACTTCTTCAAATACGTGGCCAATGTTAGCTCTGTGTCAGTAAAACCCTCTTCCTGCTCACACCAGCAGGGCAAGGTCCTGGGAAGTGCTATGACCTTGTCCTCATTCTGTTCAGGGGATCAGGGACTCCTGTGGGGATTTTGCTTTCGGAGAAGTCCTTTCCACCAACTCCTGGGCTGGTGAGTGGCCCAGATGGGGGCAGGCCCCTAAATGGCTTGAGGGAATCGTGGTCAGTGACCTCCACTGTGCCTGCCTATGTGGCCCTGCCCTGCTTCCTCGTCAGCCTCTGTAGAGCCTCTTACCCACCCTTGCTAGAGCCTTCTGGTTGCCTTGTCTGTGGCATCTCCATGGCCAGGAGTCCACACAGAACTTTCCTGCCTGTGGCTCTGGAGACAGGCAGGCCTAAGTGACAGGCTATGTGTAGGGAGGAGCCCTCAGCTTAGAGACAAGCCCGGGGCAGTAGGATCCCTAGCCTGCTACTTGTGAGCTTAGCCAGGATGGGCAGGCACGTGGGCTAGAACCTTCCTCCCCATCCTGTCCTGCATCCATGGTCAGGTGCCCAGACACTGGGCAGGCCCTGGCCCACAGCCTCGCTGAGGTGCCTCCATCCCCTGCAGTGCCAGAAAGAAGCCCCCAGGTCATGACTGGGCCTGGGGCTGGAGAGGGAGGATGTCAGAAGGAACCCAGCCACCTCCCTCGTCTTGCCCAGTTGGAACCCAGCCACCACCAGGGCTGGCAGAGGGACACCAGAATCAGTGCCTCACCATCCACCTGGCTGTGCTGTGCACCCACTGCCCAAGCAGTGCAGTGCAGGCCCACATCAAATAACCACCAGGTGTCTGTGGCCACTCAGTGCCTGTGGCCACGCTGACCTGCAGGCCCTTGTGGGCAGAGCTCTGGAACCAGGCCCAGCCAGGTCCCTGGGCTTTGTGGGGGACCAGGGGTCAGGGCCACCTGTTGGAGGGGCTCTGGGCCTTGGGACTAGACTTGTTGGAAAGGCTATCCAGCTTCTGAAGTGGGCTGCGCATGGATGGGCTGGGAATCCTCACAGAGTGAGAGGTGGGGTCCAGCAGGGGCAAGTTAGTCCTCCTGGCACAGACTTAATCACTGCCTTGAAGGTGGGCCATGGGGGAGCTGGTGGGAGGAGGGTGGACTGTGGTGGGGTCTGCTGGTGCTGGACCAAGGAAGGACAGAGGACATGGATGGTTCGGCAGCTCCAGGGAGGCCACTCAGCCAGGTGGCTCTGTTAGCTGACAGGGTGAGTAGGGGAGGAGCCAGGCAGGACCCGAGTCTGCGGGGACCTGTGAAGCAGTGAGGGGCTGTGGGAGGGCAATGGGCCACAGGTGGGGGCTCTGGGAGAAGAGCTGGGTCAGCAAGAGACAGGGGGCCCATCCTGGGGGGTCTGTCTGGAGGGAGGCCTGGGTTTGGTTGGAAGGGCTGAAAGCAGTGAAAGGTGCACTTTTGTCAGGGGCTACAGAGTGGAAGTAGCACCCTCTCCCCACCTCCTCCTCATCCTCCAGGGATGAGGCCCGGGGTATCAGCTTCAACCTGGTGTATGTCACTCTATGTTTTTGTGAGTGGGGTCCCCTTTCTCATGGCCCTGCAGCCTGTTCCCAGATCCTGGTGGAGACCATTGGGGTGCCCCAGCCTGATCCCCAGCCCCACATCCCACCTTAGCCAGGGCCCACAGGGGAGAACAGAGAGCCTACCCTCATCCCACCTGAACCCACCCAAGGCCACCAGGCCTGCCTGGCAGAGTCCCAGAACTCCATCACCATAGGGGCTGGGGAGTCATTTATTTCAGGGCCACTGAAGTCCAGACAAGGGAAGTGGTACCCCAAGGCCCAGGCCTGATCTGCTGAAAAGGGGCAGGGTCCAGGTCTTGAGACTCCTGGGCCACATGGGTGGACTCAAGCGGGTCTCTGAGTTCCTATGGGCTGGACCCCAACTCACTGGGTAGCTTTGGCCAAGGCCAGGCCCCCTTCTGAGCCTTGAATTCTTCACCCTGGGGTGGGGCCACTGCAGGGACAGCCAAGATGCTGGGACAAGCCTGACCTGAGTGCTGCCCCAGCATCTCCGAGGTGCAGGGCAGAGGCGCTGGAGGCAGGAGCTGGTGCAGAATGTCAGGGTGGGAGGCTGGGGTGAGTGGGCCTCAGGCAGGAGGAGGTGCTCAGTTCCGAGCTGCCCCCACCTCGCTCCCACTTGGGGGCCTCGTGCCACCTCTCCAGCCCAAGCCCCTGGCCTAGACCCCACTGCAGGGAACTCCTGCAGCCCCAGCCACAGCTCTAGGAGGTTTTCTTTTCTGGAGGAGGCAGGGGTGGGAAGCTAGAGCAGGTTCAGGGTCTCCAAATGCAAATCTGGCCCTACCCCTGCTTCATGGCGTCCACAGGGGCAGGGCTGAAGGGGGCGGGATCCTGGGCCAGCCTGCCCACCTTCCTCCCAGCCCTGTCTCCTGCCTCTATGCACTTTGACCCTCCAGTGCCTACGTCCTCCCACCTAATAAGTACTAGCTCATCCCTCAACTTGGGGGTGCGTTCTCCCCGGGGTCAGGCTCCCCCAGCCCAGCACTTGGCAGTGGGAGCGTCCAGTCGACAGTGTGTGAGTGCCCTGAGGCTGCTGTAGCATGTGACCACAAACTGGGCGCCTTGACACAACAGAAACTTGTTCTCACAGTTCTGGAAGCCAGAAGCCCATCAAGGCAGGGCTGCACTCCCTCTGAAGTCTCCAAGGGAGGCTCCTTCCTGCCTTTTCCGGCTTCTGGTGGCTCCTCCCATTCCTTGGCTTGTGGCTGTATCACTCCAATCTGTGCCTCCGTCTTCACAGGGCCTCTTCTGTGTGGCTATGTCCAAATTTCTCTCTTCTGATAAAGCCACTTGTCAGTTTGAGTAGGGCCCACCCTACTCCAGGATGACCTCCTTTTAACTAATTGTATCTAAAAAGATCCTAATTCCAAATAAAACCACATTCACAGGTACTGGGGGTTATGGCTTGAACATGTCTTTCTGGGGACACAGTTCAGCCCGTCATAGATGGTCACCCTGTGCTCACTCTGTGTGGGTGGGGCGGCAGGCCTGCTGTACACAAGGTGCATCATTCCCATGCAGTAGGGAACAGCGGTAATTAAAAAGCGGAGGCAGACCCCATTCACCGTAGCAAAAGGAACCATATGTGGCATATTTAGTGGGAAACCCCAGGAAAACATGCATGAGCTCCTTCTGGAAAAAATGGAACGGCCTGAGAGGTGCGAGTGTGTGGAGAGAGGGTGTGTCATGCAGTCGTTTGTCCTTCCATGAACCCGTAACCCTATGTGGTGATGCCTCAGTTTCGGGTCAGCTCTTTTCATGGTTACAAGATTCACCTTCAGACACAGCAATATTCTGGGAGAGAAGAGCCGTGTTTCTTGCTTCTATCTTAAAAGGTCAAGGAAACTGTTCCCAGGAGACCTGGTCTTGTAGCTGATGGGCAGAAATAGGTCACCTGTCAGCAGGGACCAGAGTTGCCATACCTAACTCAGAGTCAGAAGTGTTCATCCCCAAGCTGGGGTGGGGGTCATTATCCCTGAGCATGAGTCCTAAATAAGACCAGGGTTCTCACAGCACAGAAGGGGTGGACATCAGAGAGGCTGGCCAGACCACACCTGGGACCCTGCCCAGGGTTGGCTACAGTGAACCTTGTCGGGTGTTCCCAACAGCATCCTGCAGAATGGAGAAGAGCCAAGCACTCTTGTGTGACCATCGGGGAGAGTGCAGAGGCGGGCCCTGGTTGGGGGGAGCACTCGAGCATTGTGTGGACAACACCCCAACCTGCCACAAGGGTGAGAGGTGGGCTGAGGCGCAAGCCTGCATTGCACCAAAGGAAAATTTAACCCTCCTGCCATGTTGTACACTATTTAAGAAAACATAAGCAATGAAATCAACACCCATACCATGGTTGATGCTGGACGTCAACCCTCTTCCCCAAGGGTGGGCTGTGCTCCTCTGAGCCAGCTGACAGAGGCACAGCCTCTGGTGGCTCCAAGAGGTCGGGGCTGTGATCACCTGGGGCCTCCCCACAGGGCTCTGACCCCCTGATGCAGACGCAGCATGGCAGGCTGCAAAGCCGCAGGGCCCGGATCTACCAGCAGATCAGCAAGGAGCTGCAGATGCGGACAGGCGCCGAGAACCTCTACAGGTGAACGCTTGCCACCACCCTGGCCGGGGCAGCATTGCCCACCTCTGGAGGGTGGTGATGGGGCCACATAGCCCACTAGTGTCTACCCCGTGAGCATGTGGTCTCTGTGGTCCTCCCTGAGATGCCAGGGAACTGGTGTCCCCCTGGTGTGCAGAATTTGGGAGCCTCCAACAGTGTATGTGGTGGCCAGCGGGCACTTCTCAGAAGAGGCACTGTGGAGGCTGAGCTGTGGCAGGTGGCTGGACGTCCCAGGGTTGGGGGCCTGGGAAAGGATCTTCCGGGCCTAGGGCAGCCTCTTCCTTAGAGCATGTGAACTGTGAGCTGCACATGTGCAAGGGCCTGGGCCCAGGGAGGTGACCCCAACTGTCTCAGCCATAGCTGCAAGCTCTAGGACAGGGGACTCTCCCATAGTGACTTCTGCCTCCCTGCCCACAGCCCAGCCTTCCTCGGGGACCCCCAGTCCCTCTGCCAGACCCCTGGTGCTGGGGGGGGAAAGTGTGAGCCTGGAAGGAAGCCCTAGCTCTGAGGGAAGTGCTCCAGGCCCGAGTCAGGCTCTGCACTGCTGAAGGGTCAGGGTGCCGAACTGTTTGGGAGGGTGCCCTGTGGCCTTTGATCCAACTGTTGCTCCTGCCTCACCATCGAGCTGCCCTGTTGGTGCCTGTCCCTCTGGGGAGTGGGCTCTGGGGTACCAATAGGTCAGTGGGCAGGAAGGCTGCAGTGGCCACAGGGCTGGGCTTCTGACCTCTCCTGGCTTCCCCCAGAGCCACCAGCAACCACCGGGTCAGGGAGACGGTCGCCCTGGAGCTGAGCTATGTCAATGCCAACCTGCAGCTGCTGAAGGAGGAGCTAGAGCAGCTTGATGGCAGCATGGACACGTGCCGGCATGGGAGGTGCGTGTGCGGGTGTGGGTGTGCAAGGGGTGATTTAGGACGGCACATGTGTGTTTGAGCAAGGATGCCACCGGGACGCGGGCATTCACTAGGGCAGGCATGGCATCCATGTGGCGGGAGCCGTCGGGTGGAGTCCAGGCGCTCTGGACAGCAGGGCCCAGCCTGAGCATTTGTGGCTGGTTCTTCTGGTTGTAGTGAAGGTGTTGCTGCCCCCATGATCCCCCTGGGTCTGAAGGAGACCAAGGAGCTGGACTGGGCCACACCCCTGAAGGTAAGTCCTGGCCTATGGGCTCTGAGAGACAGATGAAACTGAGACCCAGAGGGAGGAAAGCCTGACCTGGGGGTTCCCAGGGACATGACAGGAATGTCCTGCTCTTGGCCAAGCCTGCTATGTCTAGGGCCTGCACTGGGGCCCACGTCCCAGCTGTAGAGTGATCCGAGTGGGTGGGTTGGGACACATGTCCTGCCCTAGGACACCTGATGGGGCCTGGTCGTCCTGCAGGGAGCCCCAAGATGGCCACAGGGTCCCGGGCTGTCCTGCTAGTGAAGGTCCTGCTGACTTGGGGCCTCTGCCCATCACTGGCTCACAAGTGTCCTGGAGAGGACTCAGGCCCCAGAACAGGGCCCATGGGAAAGTGACCTGCACTGTGCCTGTCAGGTAGAGGATGACACCTGCCTGTCGGGGCTGCCATGGGGATTAATAAGGGAATATGCATAAAAACAGCACCAATGAGTTTCCTGGCTCCACTTCTGTGGTGGCGATGGGGGTGAGGAGAACGCCAGGGCCAGGGGGCAGGAACCCCATCAGTACCCAGCCCCAGGGCCCACCAGGCCCTCCATCCACACTGGCCCGCAGCCCTTCTCTGGGGCTTCTGCCAAGGGGGTCCTGGGGGGCCACAGCAAGAGTCCCTCAAGGACGCACTGCTGGGCCCAGGCAGCCTCTCTGACCACGGCAGCCAGCCTGTCCTATGGCATACTCCACTATGGGTGTTCCCCCACAGCGGGCTGGGAGACCCCAGGGAAGGTGGCCAGGCACAGGGGTGGCCAATACCTGCCCCCCCCCAGGAGCTGATCTCGGGGCACTTTGGAGAGGATGGCACCTCCTACGAAGCAGAGATCAGGGAACTGGAGGCCCTGCGGCAGGTGTGTGAGCTCCTCCCCTACTGCAGTCCTGGAGACAGATGAGGAGGCTGAGGCTTGAGTCAGGAACGGCGAGGGTGAGATCGAGCTCAGTGTAGACGCTCACATGGCAGGAGTCCCCACATCTCGGGGAAGCTGGAAGACATTGGGGAGACAGGCACTCCCAGGGTTCCGCATATATACACTCTCCCTGTATGCAAGGAGGGGCTCACGGGTGGCTCTGTGCGTGCCACAGACTGCTGGCCTTTGGGAATGGCAGCTCCCCAGGTCCCTGCCTGCCCCTCCCCCACACTGCCCTCCCCTTGGGAGGGGCTAGTGCTCAAGGGGCCTTCCCAGGGTGCATGTGAGTGGGGTGGGCCAGGGTGGTGGGCCCAGCGGCTCCTGCCCTGCAGGCCATGCAGAACCCCAGCCGAAACGAGGCAGGCCTGGAGCTGCTGGCAGCCTACTACAACCAGCTCTGCTTCCTGGATGCACGTTTCCTCACCCCCGCCAGGAGCCTGGGGCTCTTCTTCCACTGGTAGGAGGCTTGGCAGGTGGGGTGCCCTGGGTGGGATGGCCGGGCTTTGTGGGAACTCCGCCAGCCTGACCCACCCCACAGGTACGACTCGCTCACGGGGGTCCCGGCCCAGCAGCGTGCCCTGGCCTTCGAGAAGGGCAGCGTGCTCTTCAACATTGGCGCCCTCCACACGCAGATCGGGGCACGCCAGGACCGCTCCTGCGCCGAGGGCACCAGCCGCGCCATCGAGGCCTTCCAGAGGGCTGCTGGTGAGGGCAGCCGGGACCCATAGTGGGGCCCACCTTCCCGTGGGGGCAGGGTGTTGCAGGGCCCCTTCTCTGGGACAAGAACTGGGAGGAGGTTAGGATGTCCCCCCAGTGTGAGGGGCTAAGCAAGCAGCAGCCCTCCCTTGGTGCTGTATGGGACCAGAACTGCCCCCTCAAGCACCCCATCTGTCTGCAGGGGCCTTCAGCCTCCTGAGGGAGAACTTCTCCCATGCGCCGAGCCCTGATATGAGCGCTGCCTTGCTCTGTGCACTGGAGCAGCTCATGGCTGCCCAGGCCCAGGAGTGTGTCTTCGAGGGCCTCTCGCTGCCTGCCCCCGCGGCCCCTAGTGACGGCCCTGCCCAGCTGCGTCTGGCTCAGGAGGCTGCCCAGGTGAGTTCAGGGTGCCCTGCCTGGATCCCTGGACAGCCTGGCCAAGCAGCAATGGTCAGTGGACTGGAGCTGGGGCAGGGCACCAGGGTTGGGGGTGAGAGCAGAGCTGGGGTCAGCCCAGGGAAGGCAGGGCTGGGGCGCCTGCCTCTTCTGTGTGTCGGCTCCAAAGCCAGCTGCATCCTGGTCCCTGTGGGGTCCTGAGCCCCTTCCTCTGGGACACCATGTGAATTGGAGCAGGCTCTGACCCCTGAGCTTAGCTCAACATGGGTGACACTCCTGGGACACGGTTGGGGTAGACTGAGGCAGGGCCCAGGGCTTAGGCTGGCTGGGGGACCAGGCTGGCCTCGTCCCTTGTGTCCCACTGAACCTCCAGGAGGAGAATGGGAGGCCCAGAGTACTCGCTGTGTCCACGGCAGGTGGCAGCTGAGTACAGGCTCGTGCACCAGACCATGGCCCAGCCGCCTGTCCGTGACTGCATGCCAATCTCCTGGAATGCCCTGGTGTGCGTCAAGGCCGAGTACTTCCGCTCCCTGGCCCACTACCATGTGGCCATAGCCCTCTGTGACGGCTCCCGTGAGTGCCCCCTCTCCTGTATGCCCCATGTGTACTGCAGAGGCCCCGGCGCTGGGGCTCACAGCCTCTCTGACCCCCAGTGGTGGCCAAGGGAGAGCTTCCCACGCAGGAGCAGATCTTCCTCCAGCCCCTGGACTGCTGCGCACCCCAAGGACCTGCATTGCCACAGGAGCCCGAGAAGCGCAGGAGACTTGGTGAGGCATTCATGGACAGAAGGCACTGAGCTCAGTGGCAGGCCAGGTGCACAGGGTGCCCCTGCTGTCACTTATATCATTTAGCACCTGGTATCCTGGTGCTGGTGGGTGGGGCCACTGACCTGTCCTCTAGTCTGGTGGGTGATGGCTGAGAGCAGGTGCCCCAGGAGCACTGGGCAGCCTCTGGGCTGGTGGGCACACTTGCGAGGCAGCTTTCCCTGCCCCTGGCAGGGCCCTCCTGGACCAGCCTGCCCCTTGTCTGCCCCCATAGCCACACTCTGCTTTTGACCATGGCTGCAGACCCTCAGGATGAACCCAGAAACCCTGGCCTTACCCACTCATCATGCTGCACCCTGGGGTGGGGGAGCTGGGACTCATCCTGAAACGGTTGACTGGGCTGAGGTCCCTGGAGACCCTCGCCGTGTGACAGCACTGTGCCCTACCTGCAGGCAAGGCCCACCTGAAACGCGCCATCCTAGGGCAGGAGGAGGCGCTACGGCTGCATGCCGTGTGCCGCGTCCTGCGCGAGGTGGACCTGCTGCAGGCCGTGGTAGCCCAGGCGCTGCAGCGCTCGCTGGCCAGGTACTCGGAGCTTGACCGTGAGGATGACTTCTGCGAAGCTGCTGAGGCCCCCGACATCCAGCGTGAGCAGCCAGGGCCAGGATGGGGTGGGAACTGGGTCCTGGCAGAGGGTGGGAGATAGGCAGCTGCTGTTAAAGGTACAGTGCCCATGATTAATAATAAGGGCAGTTGCACTTTCAACGGCTTCGATCTCAAGGTCCAAGAGCTGTCAGGCCTGCCGGCAGCCTGGAGGAAGACCCTGGAGGCTCTTCCGTTCCTCAGCTGGGACTTCAGGGAGGGCTCTGAGAGCCACCTGGGGCAGGTGGGGGGGGTCATGTGTTCAGGGGACCTAGGGCAGCTCCTCCCACCACTGCGGGTAGCCAGGCCTGGAGGCCCAAGGAAGGGCCAGTGTGCAGGCAGGCCGCCCTCACTGCAGTCTGGCTGGGTCCGGTCCAGCGAGCCTCAGCTTAGTGCTGCCTCTCCTCCTCCCCATTTTCAGCTAAGACCCACCACAAACCAGAGGCCAGGATACCCTGCCTGTCCCAGGTGAAGGTGGCTGACATCTTCCACCGGCTGGTGAGCACACTCCGGCCAGCCAGCACCTCTCCCCGGCTGCCCCTCCCAGCAGGCTTGGGCCGCTGGCTCTGCACTGCATTTTCACTGCCGGGAGGGAGGCCAGGCCAAGCCCTCCGTGGCAGCCCTGCCCAGCCTCCATGGCACCATGCTGGTTCCTGTCCTGGGAAATACGGGTTGGGCAGGGGTGCTAGACAGACCTGAACTCTTCAGACTGCGGCCCAGCCAGGTCTCTGACCTCTGACTCCCTCAGGGGCCCCTGTCCGTGTTCTCAGCCAAGAACCGGTGGCGACTGGTGGGGCCTGTCCATGTGACCCGAGGAGAGAATGGCTTTGGCTTTACGCTTCGGGGAGACTCACCCGTCCTCATTGCTGCTGTCATTCCAGGAGGCCAGGCTGCGGTAAGGGCGATGCCAGCCCCTAAGCCCAAGCCCGTGGGCCACCAGCCATATTGTCCCCAGACCTTACTATCCATGCTTCCCGCAGGCAGCCGGACTGAAGGAGGGTGACTACATTGTGTCGGTGAATGGGCAGCCGTGCAAGTGGTGGAAGCACACGGAGGTGGTGGCCCAGCTGAAGGGTGTGGGCGAGGCAGGTGTGAGCCTGCAGGTGGTGTCACTGCTGTCTGGCTCGGGGCCACCTGGCGCGGTGAGCCCCTGGGACCCTGGCAGGGTGGTCCTCAACCTCCTTGGCCTACCCTGGCCCTGGGTGCTCCAGAGACTTTGGTAAAAGGCGGCCAGGCAACACTCTCCCTGGGGGTGGCCTTATAGGCAGTGGCCACCTATGTGGCTGCCTCCACCTGGGGGCCACTGTTCTGCCTGAGAAAGCCCCGCCCACTCCTCATTGGGCTTCTGTGTCCCCAGACTTGAGGCCTCCAGCCCACAGGCTCCATCCCAGAGGTTCACCACCCAGCATGGCCTACACAGGATTCAGTGAAAACCCGTGGGGCCCCTGCTGCATGGCTGCCCTGACAGGAGCCCCCAGACAGGCCACCAAAAAGCCAGCCACCTCCCAGATGGGCCATAGGCAGCGGCAGGCCAGCAGGAGCTGACCATAGTCTGTCTGTCCTGGCTGTAGGGGGACCGCCGGCCAGCCCTGCTGGGCCCCGGGGGACTTCTGAGGAGTCAGAGGGAGCGAGGTTGCAAGATGCCAGCGCCCGCTCGGGCCAGCCCCCGGCCCCTTCTCGGCTGGAGCCGCAAGGCAAAGCAGGACAAGAGCAGAGACAGTGCCCAGCCCTGTACCCCAGTGGGGGCTGCTGCAACTACTCCTGACCCTCAGGCACTGCCTTCACCCCCTGAGAGCCCAGGGTGGCCGTGAGGGGCTGCTCCTTGCACACCTTGCCGGGTACAGGCTCCAGCTGTCTGGGAGCAGCTGTCATGCCCTCCCCGCCCCAGAGGACCTTCAGGCCTGCTACCCAGTGCCTGAGGCTGCGAGGGGTGTGCCTGCCTACTCATTAAAGACCAGGAGCAGAAGAGGGGGGTCTGGGCCCAGTGCTGGGGGCTGTGACCACTTCACCCACACAGGAGCATCCCAGTCCCCTCTGGGCAGTCCTCACACACCCCAAGTCACCATCTGGGGCAGCAGGGGGGGTGCTGAGGGGGCTTAGCACATTCTCTACCTGCAGAGTCTGAAGGTGCTGTCCTGGGGAGCCAGGGCTGATGCTGCCCCTGCCGCAGGCTCCCTCGGCTGGCCCATCCCCTGACCACCCTCCAGGGCCCTGTCCACCCTGCTGCTGCCCTGGGCATGGACCCTTCAATCTCAGCCTTCTCCTGAGTCAAGCTCCCACCATTCCAGCTAGACAGGGCTCATCACTGCCCACCTCCAGGCCTCCCTTCCTGCCCTGCTTCAGGTCCCCAGAGGGGTGGGCTGAGGACCTGGGCTCCAGCAGGTGCTGACAAGGGCCACGTGGGCAGGTCCAAGCTGCACCCAGGACAAACCATGGGAGGGCTCTCCCCTGAGGGCCCCAAGACACCCACAGCCCAGGACCGCGACAGGGCTGGCCAGGAGTTGCCCCCAGTGGCCACCAGGGGGCAGCCGATACCCACTCAGCTGGCAGGAGGTGGTTCCTCAGGCAGGTGCGGGTTTGGGAAGGGGCAGGTAGTGCACCCAGGAAAGCAAGCAGCCTCCCTTTCAGTCTGAGACCCTGCCCTCTCATCCAGTCCCTTCCAAGGGTCCCCAGGTGGGAGCAGCCTGCTCTGCGTCAGAGCTCTGGGTCCAGGGTCCTGTGCCCGTCACATGCATGCTTTTGCATTAGTGCTGGTCTTGGGGCAGGGGTGTGTGAGTGTGGGCTGTGGGGGGCTGAGGAGAAAGGCCTGCCTAAGCCTAGGGGCAACCCAGGTGCTTTCCTCCTCCTCGGGAGAATCCCGTCTCAGCAGAACGGCCAAGGTCACACAGGTCTCCTCAGCACTTATTAATTTGATTAATAAAACTGTTCGTCAAAGAGGTTATTACTTGCTAATCAGAGATGACAGGGTGGCAGGCCCTGTCGAGGAGGGCACGGTGACTCCCTGCTTCCTTGACCTGTCCAGATGGGGGTGCTAGGAGGGGACAGGAGCTGCCACCTGCCTGCTGCACTGCCTAGCTCTGGGCCACCACAGGCTAGCAGGGAGGAGGCTTTCCTCCCAGGAGCACAGCCCTCCCCCGGGTGGACAGCTTGGGTGCCCCCCTGTCCTGCTCCACAGGCCCCTCTCCTGGTCTCTGACCAAGCCTGGCCTTTGCTCCTGGCTCCTGCTGGCCATGCCCTCCACCTCTCAGGCCATCATGTCCCCTGCCCTTCTGCTATAGGGGAAGCTCCTTGCAACTGGAGTTGGGCACAGCTAGGGCCAGGCTCCTGGTCACTGTGAAGTGGGGGCCACCGCCAAGCTCTCCCAAGGGTAATGAGGAAGCCTGGCACACATGAGTTTTCAGGAGCTGTCAGTGGTGTGTTCCTGAGGTCCAGGGGGGAGCTCATGGGGTCAGGGGCCTCTGGAGAGTTCTGGGCCAGGCAAGGCTGAGCAGTGGAGAGAGCCCGCCACACCCTCTAGGGCAGCAGGGACTCTTTTCCTAAGGGAAAGTAGCTGCTGAGACCCGCCTGAGCTCCTTGGGCCTGGCCTGCACAGCTCTGGCCACTGCGAGAGCCTGCCAGAGAGCCGCCCGGCTGTGGGAGGGGGCCGCCACCCTGTCCTCACACCGCAGCTGCTGGCGCCTGCCTCCTGGGTGCTCGGGGATGGATTGCCCTGTCCAGCCTCCCATGCCCTCCCAAGTCCACCCAGATAGCTGAATCAGCAGTGGGTGGAGTCGCCGTCCGGCTCCAGGAGGCCTCGGGGACCAGCCAAGGGCATGACTCCAGGCCTGGCAGAACCCTTAGCTTTACCCCAGCAGCCAGTCATGTCCTATGCCCCGACATGGGGTCAATGATGTACACCCCCCAGGGTGGCACGTGTAGGTGAGTCCCACCACAAGCCCCGTCAGCAGGCAGCAGCTCAGGGTCCAGGGTTGGTTCTGCCCTGTCCAGGCTAGGAGCAGAGCAGGAGGCCCTGGGCCGCGCTGTGTGGACATCCAGGCTGGACGCACAGGGCCGGCTGCACAGGAGCCCTCCCTGGGGCTGTGCCTGAGAGCTGCCTGGGGCCAAGGCTTCCCAGTGGGCAGCAGCTGCCCTGAGGGCTGCAGCCTGCATGGGTGCCTACCTGCCACCTCCGTGGAACACATGGTCACACATGGGTTCTGCTCGTTCATTCCTGGGCTTTTCTGGCTGGCACCTTCTCCAGTCTGGCCTGAGGACACCTGCGTCATGGGCTTTAGCCACATCACCATTTGTCACTGTGTGCCACAGATGGTCCCCTGGACTGTGGCAGGGGCCACTCCAGCTTGTCCATGAGCACCATGATTACCTGTGGACAGTTCCCACCTGTGTGGGCAAGGGGAAGGGCCCAGGGACTGCTGAGGCGGGAGTACGGGGCCCTGTCCCCAGGACCCACAGAGGACATGGAAGAAGGCAGGGCTGGTCACACATGGGGGCTGTGTGTGCAGGGACGTCTGAGCTATGACGCCTGGGCCTCCCGCCCAGGTATCCCGGCCCACGCGGGGACACTTCATTTCAGAGTGCCCCCCTCCCGCACCGCCTTGGGAAGTCAGGCGAGTGTGCGCTGCAGTCCTTTTTGCTTTGCCAACAGAAAACTGCCGAGAGGGGAGAAGGCGAACTGCGTTTTGCTTGGGTCAGCAGTGAGGGATTAATGCCGGGAGTGGGGCCATGGGCGGGGGGTGGACAGGCTTGAGGTGGGGGCTGGAGGTGGACAAGGCGAGCTGAGCGAGGGCAGGTGCCAGGTGTGGTACTGGGGAGGATCCTGCATGGCACTTGCCCTCTCGCCCCTCCCAGCCCACCCCACCCCCACAGGGACTCTGGGCCAACTCGGCTGGACATTTTATTCAGCCCTTTCTCCCTCTGACTGGGCTGCCTCAGCATGCCCCACCTGGAGGGAGGTGGCTGCAGACAGAGTTATCCTCAAGCCTGAAGGCCCGGGCAGTGGAGGGAAGGGTTTCCTGGGGCACAGCCAGCTGCGGAGGCTGGGGTGGGGGCTGGGCAGAGGCCCTGATTGGGAACTGACTCAGAAGACCACAGACTCTTGGGTGGGCAGAGTGGAGGGGCCCAGGAGGAGAGGGGGTGGTGGTGGAGGGGCAGGCGAGTGCGTTAGCTTGTCAGTGCGGCCACTGGGCAGAGGGCGGATGGTGAGGGATGTGGCAACAGGGGCCCAGGACTCACCTGGAAGCACTGCTGTCCAGGTGACAGATAGTGGTGGCCAGGCCAGAGCACAGGCAATGGACAGGTTTAGAGAGGGCTGAGTTTTGCCTCAGTTTCCTAGCACAAGAAGAGGGGTGAAGGCCCCATGGCAGCCTCCTTGAGCAACCTCAAAGTGGCCTCCTGGCCTGTGTGTGGCCACTTGCCTCCAGGTGTGAGTGGGGGAGTTGGTCTCCAGAAAGCCACCATCAGGCCCCTGTGAAGCTGCAATCTTGGCAGAGGGTGGGGACCAGGCCAGAAGGAGCCTCCTCCCTCCCTGCCATCTGCCAGGCCTCTTCCATGAGTCCCCCTAGGAACCACTTGGTGGGACCCAGGCCAGCCCTCTGCCTGCGTGGGGGGGGGGCATCGAGTCTCCTGGGGAGCAGAGGGGGATGCCCAGCCCACTTTCCATGGCTGCGGGCAGGGTCCTTGTCCCTGCTCAGAGAGGACACTGACCAGACCCACCCAGGGCTCTGCTCTGGGGTCAAGGAAAGGTCCTCTGGGGCCTCGCTCCCCCACATTCCTCGGAAAATCACTAGCCTCCTCCTGAAGGCTGGAGGAGAGAGGAGCAGGGCCTCCCGGCCAGCGCCTCAGACCCTGGGCACCTTGTGTTCACCAGCCCTTCCCCAACTCCCCCCAGCTGTGGAGACCCCCAGCTCCCATGCTGCCCCCTCTGCTGAGAACAGCCTCCCCTCCTCTCCCTTCCTCCCAGAACTCTTCTCTCCTCCACTCTCCTTTTCCCTTCGCCTCCCCTCTCTTCCCCTCCTCTCCTGGGGAGCCTGCACTGTTTAGTGGCTCCATTCACAGCTTGACCACCTGTCTGCCTGGTGGCCAACTCCCTAAGGGATATGAGGACCTCCTGGACAGGGTCTGAATCCATCTCACCTGCTGAGGGCCCATGCTCCTGATACCTGCCCCTGGATGGAGCAACTGTCAGGTGTGTGGGAAGAAAGGCAGGTGGATTCAGAGGAGACAGGGAAGGACAGGGCAGCTGAAGCCAAGGGTCCCTGCCAAAGGTGCTGTCCCAGGGGAACCAGGCCAGGTGGAGGGCATTCTTCCATTGCTAGCCTGCAGAGAGGGCAACTCTGAGTGAGTTGCCTCAGGGTCCCCACCAGCAAGCTTAAGCTGTGTCCAGAGCCTGTCTGAGAACCCCGCTGGAGGGGACAGTGTGGATCCTTTGAGGAGCAGAAGTGCCTGCTGGATTGATCCCCTCCTCACTTCCACACAGGCCAATTGTGAGTCACCCTGGCCAAGGGCAGCCCATGCATCAGGTGGCTTAACACAGAGATGACCACACACACCCACAGCCCACACAGACACGCCCCCGGCCCCAGGTACACATGCATGCACACACAGACACAGATATAGACAAGGGAACACGCACAGAGGACAGCACGTGGTCCTAGGAGATGGAGCTCAAGCGCAGGGAAGCAGGACCAGCCTCCTTCCCTGACTGGATTGTCCTGTCCTTGCACCCTGGGAGAGGCCAGGCAGGCAGTGAGGCCCATTGCAGAGGCACAGAGGGGCGGTCAGCCTGGCCCACCTGCCATCTCTCCCAAAGTGGAAGAGTCTTCTTCCCCACCATTGCCTTGCCCACCTCAGATCACCAGTACTAGGGTCAACATGAACATTACCACGGGTGACAGCGCCACTTCAGTCCTCACGAGAGCCATTGCTGATGTCAGCAGAATCATGACCACCGCATTACAGTCCTCCATCCCTGATGTCACCTCACCCATCACTGTCCCCCTCCCTGATGTCACACCACTGTCCCCCATCCCTGATGTCTCATCACCCATCACTGTTCCCCCTGATGTCACATCACTTTCCCCCATCCCTGATGTCACACCACTGTCCCCCATCCCTGATGTCACATCACCCATCACTGTTCCCCCCTGATGTCACATCACCTATCACCATCCCCACATCCCTAATGTCACATCACCCATCACCATCCCCCCTGATGTCACATCACTGTCCCCCATCCTTGATGTCACATCACCTATCACCATCCCTGATGTCACATCACCCATCACTGTCCCCTCATCCCTGGTGTCACCTCATCCATCACTGTCCTCCCTCCCCGATGTCACATCACTGTCCCCATCCCTGATGTCACATCACCATTCCCCATCCCTGATGTCACATCACCCATCACTGTCCCCTTCCCTGATGTCACATCATTGTCCCCCCATCCCTGGTGTCACATCACCCCTCACTGTCCCACCATCTCTGCTGTTACATCGCCATCCCCACCATGGTGTTGTCTGCTGCAGCATGACCTCCACTATCACCACAACTGTCTCTGTGGTGTCTCAGCATCAGGCCGTCATCGGTGGCGTCAGTATCAGTGTCACCACATACACCACCACCCCCTCACTCCTCGCCACACTGGTCCTGTCACTGTGGCACTCACCTCCTGCAGGACCTTCGGTCCTCCAGCTTCATTGCTTCGTGAGCCTCACTGTCACCACTGTCCTTTTTTTTGGCTAAACAGAGCAAGGCAGGACAGGATAGGGGGTCTCGCATCGGGCTGAGTTGATATTCCCAAGTGAAGGGAGGTCAATGGGAAGAAGGGGCACACAGGACCTCTGGGAGTGGGCTCAGAGGTCACAGCACATCCTTCCACCTTCCTGTCCTATCCCAGGGCCATCGCCGCCCGTCAGCAATTACTGAGCTCCTGCTGCTGGGCCCCCAGTCCTCGGGAACAAGTTGGCTGCTAGCCCCTCTCTGCACACTCTTTTTACTTCCTGTACCACCTAACGACCATCATGGAGAATGGGCTGCACGAGAAGTCAGGAGACCAGGGCCTAATAGCTTTGCCACTGGGGCCCCAGGCTCTTTGTCTGCAGGGTGGAGCTGCTAAGGCAGCCTTGCAGACTCAGGGGCTTGGCAAGGTCCCTGACACTCCTGAGGACCAAGACCCAGCCTCAGCCACACCTTTGTTCTGCCCACAGCCTCCAGTGGGCAGTAGGTGATGGGGTGGGAGCCAGCAGGGGTGGACAGTGCAGTCAAGGTGTGGTGTGGGGGGGCAGGATCCACTCAGGAGAGCCACCAGGAACCCTCCCAGCCGGGCTGGGCTCTGGGCACTAGAGGTTGAGACAGGCCCTGGCCCTGAGCCACATCTGGGGGCTGAGGTGAGCATCCCCGAGCAGGGAGGAAGCTCTGGGGGTCCCGAGGGGCTTGTTCAGGTTGGGCCTCCCGGGGAGTGGGGCGAGGAGGACTCAGAGGGAGGAGTGGCCAGCTTGGTGGAGAGGCAGAAGTGGGGCCCAGGCAGAGACAGGGAATAGGGCTGGTCACCGTGGAAGGCACCTGGAGAGCTGCACCCCACACCTGGAGGTGTCCCTGATGCCCTACATCCTGAGGACCAGGGGGCACTATCCCGGAAGTGTAGCTTGCAAAGGCACTGGGCAGGGTGTTGGAGTAGAGGAGATATCCCGGCTGGGCCTGGGCAGTGGCGGGCTGTGACTCCAGCAGGATGAGGGGCAGGTTAGGGGCAGGGGTCAGCCTGCCGTGGTCCTGCTGGTCATGGGATGCCAGTGGGCACAGACGAGTGGCGCCCGGAAGCTATTGGTGCATGCTCTGTGGCTGGAGGGAGAGCAAGGTTGAGGGAGGTCCCCTGAAGCCCTTGGGGAGGGGTAGGGACTGGAGTAGAGGGGAGGACAGCCGGGCCACCGCGGGAAAGAAGTCTGGGGAGAGGGTGGAGGAGAGCAGAGGCGGGCTGTGAGGGCAGGGGCGAGGGGTAGCGAGCTTGCCCTCTGGGGCTGGGAGGGCTGGCACTGCAGGGCCTTGGCAGTACTGTCCCTGACGCCCCAGAGGAGGGCAGTGGACTGGGCCTGCGAGTTCGGTAGCACAGGCCAGGCTGGGGGCTGGCTCCTATTGGGTCCAAGGGGCCCTGAGCTGATGGGAGAGGGCAGACGAGAGGCCTGGCAGGTCCCCACTCAAGGTTGGCCCTTCTAGGGTCAGGGCTATCGCCTGGCCTCAACCACCCTTCTGGGAGTAGGGCCCCCAGCCCCAGAGGTTGTGCTGTCTTCTCAGGAGCCAGTGGCCTGCGGGGGCCAGGTGTCTGAGGCCCACACCAGGGAGAGGCCCTACGCAACGCAGGCCAGGACACCCTCACGGCACCCACCCCAGGGTGGCCTGGGCTCCGGGGCGATGCAGCACTCACCTGGGGGATGATTGGCAGCCCCTGCGGCTCCGGCTCCCCCCGCAACCCCCAGACAGTGAGCCAGACGTGCATTAAGGCGGCAGTGACTTATCGAGCTGTCAGGGGGAGGTTTTAAGACAGAATTATAGGGGAGAGGAAAAAGATTTTTACCAAATTAATGAAAAATCAATCTGGCCTCAAAAATCCATTAGCCTTCATAATGCACTGGTTCCAGGCTGAGCCGCACAATCCGATATCGGCTGTTAAATACCGTGGCGGCTCCCCCGCTGCCCACCGTTCATTACTGGGCGGTGTTTACTTCTGAGAGTGACACCTGCCCCCATGCCAGAGCCCCTGGGGCCCAGCCCTGGCCCACCGTGCGGGGCATAGCCATCAGCACCCCCAGCACACACACAGACCAGCAGGGCCGGGCTGCGGCCCAGGGAGGTAGGGAGGCCCAGAGGTGAGGGAGTGTAGATTCAGGCAGACGATGGTGTAGACAGGGAGATATGCTGCTGGTTTGGGTGGTGGCCATGGTAACCAGCGCCATGGTGGCAGAGGGCCCAGGTATCGTACTGGTGAGGGCAGCTAACAGAGATGGGATGGGTGACTGTGGGGTGAGTGACCCTGAGGTGGGTGACCCTGGGGTGAGTGACCCTGGGGTGGGTGACCTGAGATGAATGACCCTGGGGTGAGTGACTTTTGGATGAGTGACTCGAGTGAGTGACCCTTGGGTGAGTGACCATGAGGTGATTGACCCTGAGGTGAATGACCTTTGGGTGAGTGAATCCAGGGTGATTGACCCTGGGGTGAGTAACCCTGGGAGGAATGACCATGGAGTGATTTCCCTGAGATAAGTGACCCTGGAGTGAGCGACCCTTGGGTGAGTGTGATCTTTGAATGAGTGACCCTGGGGGGAGTGACCATGGGTGATTTCCCCGGGGTGAGTGACTAGAGGGAGTGACCTGGGGGAGGAGTGGCCTGGGGGGGAGTGATCATGGGTTTCCCTGAGGTAAGTGACCCTGAAGGGAGTGACCCTGGGTGGGGTGAGTGACCACAGGGTGATTTCCCTGAGGTGAGTGACTCTGGGGTGAGTGACTGGGGCAGTCTTGCTCTGACCGTGTTGCTACATGGAACTAGGGCAGGTGATGTGGGAGACTGTGAGTTCTGGGGCTGGTGGTTCTGGTGACAGTGCTCTGCTACATTAGTGGGAGGTGATCGTGCAGCCTTAGCAGTGACCACCAGTTGTCTGGGCACCCTGAACAGGACATGGGTGGTTCTCCTGGGAACAGACTCCCTACAAAGCCAGGTGACAGGTCTGTCCCTCCCTCCCACCACATGGGAGGGCAGCTGGGACCCAGGGCCCCTGGGAAGGTCAGGACTGGAGGCCCTTTGCCCTGCTCACAGGCCCTGTGTCATAGCCCGGGGAGGCCACAGCCCAGGGAGGCCGAAGGGGCCAGGCAGGACAGCAGGAGAGCTGGTGAGAGCCTAGGATCAGGAAGAGCTCAGGCTGCCCCTGGTCCACCTGCGCGACCAGGCTGGGACGCTGCCCACTGTGAGATCAGGCGGGCAGGAGCTAGGAGTCTGCATCAGTTTTTCATTACATTGGCAAAAATCTCTCTTCTCCATGTCTCCTGGAACTCTGCCCTAAAACTCTCCCTGCCACCCTGACATCAGCATCTGTCGGCAGCCCTGTCCCTCTGACCCCTTGCAGGGAGGCAGGACCAGAGCCTCTCCTGCCCTCTCCTCCCCGCAGGGATCTCTCTGGAGCTGGCCTTGGTCAGGGGTGGTATCATCTGGAGCTCTGGACCCTGCTCCATCCAAGGTCACGGTAGCCTCTGGGGTCTCCCTGGAGCTGGCCTTGGTCAGAGGTGGTATGGTCTGGAGCTCTAGACCCTGCTCTAACCAAGGTCACAGTGGCCTCTGGTCCCCCTGCTCTGGGCCACCCAAACCTCATTTTGCAGGTAGGTTCACCTTCCTGAAACTGTCCACTCCCAAGGGGTGCCACCCTCCCAAGTTCTCTTGTTCTCTCCCCACCTCATTTATTCATCTATCCATCCATCCCTCCACTCATTCATCAAAGGTTCCCCCGGATCCCCTCAGAATAATGTCCTGCTGGGTACGGATGCCCAGAAGGGGCTCAGTCTGGCTTCTGCCCTCGAGGAGTGGGTAGGCTGAAGGGGGGGTGCATTGGGGTGGGTTTGGGACAGTGTGGGGGGCTCTGGGACTCCAGGCCCTGCGCCCATACCCCAGCTGCCTGGCCTGGTCTGCTGCAGGACGCAGCCCTCACAGAGCCCTGGTGGCTGTAGCCAGGCAGGGACAATGCTAGAGCCAGGAGGAGGGGACACTCAGGGGTCCCCCAACCTGCATCCAGGTGGGGAGCCACAGCCCACAAGGGGGGACATTGCCCAAGGGCACAAGCCTGTGGGTGACGGGCAGCGCCCAGCTGTGGGCAGCTCACTTGGGGGCTCCGAGCACGGCGCCTGCTGCCCGTCACCCTCACCAGCCCCGCTGGAGCCAGGCAGGCCCGCCGTGGTCTCATAGGTCAAATCCCAATTCATTAGTGGTGGAGCTGAGCGGGAGGGGAGGCTGTGGCTGCCTGAGGCCTGTCTGCGGCTGTCCGGGTGGCCTGGCGGCTGGCTCCGGAGCCTCCCAGAGTCCCCACAGCCCTGCTTCTTCACAAGCTGGAGGATGATGCCTTGAATCCCTCAGGCTGCAGGGTCCAGGGCAGGGCTACCCCAAGACACCCCAGGCCTGGTCCCACCTCTGAGCGGTGCCTAGGGGTGAAGGGGGCCCCAAGTCATAACAGACCCCATTGCTTCCTCCTCAGCCCCTCCTGCAGGAGGGACACCCACACTGCCCCTCGCTGGTGTCAGTCTTTGCCTCTGTGGTTCCCGATGTCTCTGTCTCTGTGTCTCAGCTGGGCGTTTTAGGGTCCCTCTCCCTCTTCGTCTCTCTGAGTCCTAGCCTGCCTACCCCTCCTGGCCTCCGGGTTTCAGACACTGCCTCTGTGGCCCTCCCCAAATTGCTGCCCCCTAACCCCGGTGGTCTCCCATCCATCCTTGTCTCCTCACACCTGGGGGGTCTGTGGTGCCCAGTGCCGGCCTGCCAATGAAGCGGGGAGCCAGGTCTTCAAGGCCAGCAGACCTCTGGGAACGGCCTGCAGCTGTCTGCCAGGGAGTGGAGGTCACCGCCCCTCCCAACCTGTGGCCTGGGGATGGGGTCCCCCTGCCCAGGCCTGGGCAGTGCTGAGTGTGGGTCACAGCAGGGATGAACCACCCAATGGGGCAGTGAGCTCAGGGAGCAGGGCGGGGGCCAGGCCTCAGCTCTGCCCTATGCCCCAGGGCAGTATCGAGACCCTGTGGGCCTCAGGGTCAACCCAGCGCAGCTTGGTCCCCACCTCCCGCCCAGACGGGCCAGCATCCATCTGATCGATGGCCAGGCACATCCTGAGCCTCGAGCGGATCTGCTGACCCAGGCCCCCGGCCCACCCCATCCTCACCTCATCAATAGCGAATCATCCGGTTCGTGCTGTCCTCAGCCCCCTGGGGAGTCATGGCAGAACAGCGGCGCCGTCCTGAGGCAGAGGCCAGGGGGTCATTTGGTGGCACCCAGCATTGACACCCTGCCCATCTCCCCAGTGGGCTCCCAAGCCCAGCAGTGTGGGCCCCCCAAGGCTGCCTGGGGGCCTCGCCACCAGGACTGCTGCACAAGCACTTGGGACACTGACCTCTGAGGCCAGGCCAGCCTCAGAATCCAGCCAGGGCCCCTGGAGCAACTCCTGGGCCATATCACTCATTTTGTAGAACTTTCTAACACACAGGGCTGACCCAGAGAGTGTGGGCCAGGGAGGGGGGAAGCCCCCATCACAAAGGTATACACAGGGCCAAGTGGCCCTGCCTAGTCAGAGGGCCTATAGCTCATTATCCCCAAGAAGAGGGGTCAGGGCTGCTCACCAAGCCCGCCCACCCCCTGCGACTCCCCTTGAACAGCCCTGGTGACAGTTCACACAGGGACACTGAGGCTCGGATCACACAGAGGTGGAACAGAGAAGAGGTTAATCCCTCTGAGGTTAAGGCAGCCTGCGGGTTGTGCCCCAGCTCTTCGGCCTCTCTGCCTGGCCTTCCCGCAGGCCCATCAGGGGCAGCGAGTGGCAGTGTGTCCATCCCACTGGGTGAGGGCTGTGGAAGGACAGGCAATCGGTCAGGGGCAGTTTCCCAGGGAAGGGCCACAGGGCAGGAGGCCCACTTGTGAGGGAAGAAATGAAAGCGGCGCCTCCAGCCCATCCCCAGCAGTCCGGAGGTCAGACCCCCAGCCCCAGCTGTTCCCAGTTCCTGGTTCACTCCCCGTGGGATGACTGGGCAGAGGGCGTTTCCAATGGAGATGCTCCAATGCCAGGCCAAGCACATTTCTTGACCAGTGACAGTTCTGGCTGACCCCAAGGCAGAGGCGTGCGGGAGTGGGAGTGGGAGAATTTGCATTCACACCTGCTCGTACCTCGTTGCGTGTTTTATGATGCACATGATATATAAGTTCAGTTGAACATGTAAATTCTTAAATAAGTTTGTGTGTTTCTGGGTTTGCGTGTTTTATAATGTACATAATATATTAATATAAGTTCAGTTAAATAGATAAATACTTAAATGTGCAAACAAGAAAAACTTTGGACTGGTTCACTGACCCACTCTGTAGAACCTGGGTCTTTGCTTGTCACTGAGGCAAGCTCCATCCCTGTGGGGATGGGGAGCTGCCCAGGGATGAGGATGGCACCTGGTGCTCGGGGAATAGGTGCTAGGATAGAACTACCCAAAAGGGAGACCACAGTTCTGCCTAGGAAGGGGCAACTACAAAGGGTTTTGAAGAATAAATAGGAGTTCTCTAGGCTAACTGGAGGTGGGGAGGAGAGAGAGAATATAGGGTGGGCTGGTCACGGGGCTTCAGCAGGGCTGGGACTGTGAACAGAAGGTTGCTTGACCACTGTGGGGAGTGTGTTGGAAGGGCAGCTAGGAGGTGCCCTGGGACCCTCAGGTCCATGGGACTGGGCTTGAGCTCCTGTTTTAGTGACAAGAGAGGTCCAGAGATCCGTCCAGGTCACATAGCATTTGGTGGGACCTAGACTCTCACCTCCTGGCCTGTTCAGGGTGGTTTGTTGGAGTTTGGGAGTCCTCATCCCACCCTTGCCCTGCCAGATGTCCCAGGTATGCACAGTGAGGGTGGAAGGAGGTAGGGGGTGACCCTTGCCATGCAGGGGCTCCTCCAGCTGCCCCCCTCCACTGATTTGGTGTAGGGGCTGGAATTTATCTGTTCTTGGAACCAGTTTGTGAATATTCCTAAAGAGGAAAGTCAATCAATTATCCCAGAGCATGGCCATTTTTCTAACTGGAGAACAAGCAGTTTTATACACCTCGGAAGAGCCTCCCAGGGCCGATCGATGGCCAAGCAAGCTGCCTTCTGGATCTTCTCTGGAGCTGATGGCCACCCCCAGTCACCATGGGCAGCCTTCCGTCTGCTCCCCGGGCTCTGCCCCCGCGCCAGCTCAGCAGCCCCGGCTGCCTGTGAGTCAGGGAAGCCCGAGGACTCCAGGGCTCCAAGCAGAGAGCTGAGATCCCTCGGGGGGCCCACCTGGGACAGCACCACTCCTTCTGTTCAGCCCAAAGCCGCCTGCCAAGATGGGGCCCAGGCCTGAGGACCTTCCACTGTCCCCCCCAGGGTCCCATGCATGTTGGCTCAGGGGTCAAGTGAAGAGCATCCACAGGGCTGGTCTGGCACTCCCACCCTGCCCTATCCCAGAGCCTGCCCCAGTGGGTGTCCCAGGCTCTCTCCAGTGGGGTGTCAAGGGCAGAGGCAGGCTCAGGTAGCAAGTCCTGGAATCCCAAACCACCAGCAGCAAACGCCCCTCCTGCAGCAGACCCACCCCCTGCACCCCACTGTGTCTGCCCATCCCAGTGGCTGGTCCTCAACTGACTGTGGTGCCCCAAGAGCCCTTGAAGAAGAGCCAGGCTGGCCTCAAGAGCCCTGGAGGCCTGGGCCACAGTGTGCAGAAGTCATGCCTGAGGCGGTTTCCGCCCTGAGCTCAGGGTGGGCCTCCACAGAGTGCGACCCTGGACAGCCAGATTTTATTTATTTATTTATTTATTTATTTATTTATTTATTTTGAGACAGAGCCTCACTCTGTCACCTGGGCTAGAGTGCCATGGCATCATCATAGCTCACTGCAGCCTCAAACTCCTGGCCTCAAGAGATCCTCCTGCCTCTGCCTGCCAAGTAGCTGGGACTACAGGTGCACACCATGATGCCCAGCTAATTTTTTCTATTTTTAGTAGAGACGGTATCTCACTCTTGCTCAGGCTGGTCTCGAACTCCTGAGCTCAAAAGAGATCCTCCTGCCTCAGCCTCCCAGAATGTTAGGATTACAGGTGTGAGCCACCGTGCCTGGCCATCAGCTAGATTTTTGTAAAGTTTTGTTGTAAAATATATGTAACATCAAAGGTAGGATTTTAACCATGTCTGAGTGTGTACTTCAGTGGATTTAAGTGTATTCACACTGTTGTGCGGGTATCACCATTGTCCATCTGCAGAACTTCCTCACCTTCCCAAACTGACACTGTCCCCGGGAACACTGACGACCTGTGCCCCGGCCCTGGTGCCACCATTCCACTCTGGTCTCTAGGAATCTGCCAACCCAGGAACCTCCCATCAGTGGCACTTGTCCTTCTGCGCCTGGCTTCCTTCCCTCAGCGTGGTGTCCTCTAGGTGTGTCAGCGCCATGGCGCGTGTCCATGAGGTTCTGGAGGAGGGGTGGGTATACTGCCCAGGCCAGGCAGGTCAGAGTCCCGCCCAGGAAGGGGTGGGGGAGCAGAGAGAGACCCGGAGAGTGGAAGGTTGAGGGTTTGATGGAGGAAGCGCAGGGAAATGGGGGGGAGGGGAGCGGTAACCACAGTCCAGCAGCAAATTGACGTTTGGAAGAGGCCAGTGGCTGGGAGCGTTTCTAATGGCCCCTAAAGCCTGGGTGAGCCAGCGCTGAGCTCAGCATCCGGATGAGGCTGGGAGAGGCGTGGGCAGCCCCAGAGCCCACCTTAGACCTCAACGCCTGCTCTGCCTCCTCCTTCCCCCACAGGGCCCCAAACTCCATCAAAACCTTGCAGGGAGCAAGGAGGCAGGACAGCCCTTCCCTGTGGGTCCCCAGGCTCCCTTCAGACCCTTCAGCGCTGGGCCGGGACTGCCCTGCCCTCTGCTGGGGTGGCACAGGGTCAGATCAGAAGCCCCCCATACTCCCACCCTATGTGTCACAGGCCTGTTAGCTGGCCACTGCTCCCCATCTGCCCAGCTCGAGGCAGGGCCTGCTCCTGCCAAGCACGGACCCTGGGGTCTGCAGCTGCTTCTCGCTGGTCTGGGCTGGCGGCCTCTGAGGGCAGCCTCCCGAGAGATTGTCCATCCCAGAGGGACATGGAGGAGGGAGCCAGAGCTCAGGGGCCAGGCCAGGAGGGGCAGAGGCCACCTGTGCCCAGCACCCACCACAGCCCAACCCACAGCCCAATCCAGAGCCCCAAGGCACCTGCCTGGGAGCTGGGGCCTGGTTTGTCAGCCCCCTTGCCCCTCACAGCTCCCCCAGCTGGGGCTCACACCCAGGCAGTCCAGACAGGGTCCAGCCACTGGCCTCGTGGGACTGAGCTACTGGCCATGGGTGTCCCCAGGGAGAGGGGAGCCAGTGGCTCCCCCAGGCCTCTGCTTGCCAGGGTCCAGGGCTTCCGGGAGCCTCCTCTGGGCCCATGGGAAATGTCTGGAGGCTCCTTCGCTCTTCCCGGAGGCTGTGGGCAGGCCCTGGGAGCAGGAGACAGCCTGGCCGGACACTGCAGCTGCCCCGGGTCAGGACTGCCCAGCAGGCCGTGGTTTATTTATACGACACAACATATTTATTTATAGGGCTCTCGATGGGAGGTGCTGGCCTCGGCCTGAGGCCTGGAGATTCTCAAGCCCACTGCAAGGGACAAAGAGGCCCCCTGGTCTTCGGCCAATGCCGCCAGCCCTCTGGAAGCCGTCCCCAGTTGCCCCTGCCCTGGCCTCCTCCCTGGCGGGGAAGCGGAGGCCACAGAGGTGAGGTCAACAGAGGGCGTGCAGTCATGATGTGGGACTATGGTGATGACAACAGCCTTATGTGACCATCTTTACCCAGCACCTGGCCTGGGCCCACTCCGTGTGCTCTTTGTGGACCTGCTAGTTGTGCTTCAGGAAGGTGGTGGGGGTCTGAGACACAGGGCTAGGTGGGGCTGGGGGGACCCAGCCAGGCTCTGTGGCCACCAGACTCCCCTCTTGCCCTTCACACCAGGGTCTCCAGACAGAACACAGGACGCCAAGCACTTGAGTGTTTGCAATGAATCATTTTTGGTGTAAGTATATCCTAAACACTGCATGGCATGTACTTACTAAAATGATTTTGCTGTTTTTATCTGAACCCTAAATGCAGTCAGACCTCTCCAGTTTCTATTTGCTCAGTCTGGCTGCCCTCCTAGTTGGACAAACACGTGCCGGTAGGCTGCTGAGGACAGAAGGAAAGAAGCCCTTACTCAAGCCCAGAGGGGTCCTGAAGGCTGGGAGGTGCTGGCATGTTGCTGTCCCTGCCCTGTTTCCTGTCATATTGCAACTTCCCACTTGCCCTGTGCCCCCGCCCCGAGGCCCAGATTAATTTGGGAAGGACAATGTTTATATTAGCCATTCATTTATCGACATCTACTTGCCGGTCAATGGCCGAATTTATTGTCTCGAAAGACGGGCTGCATCGAGCTGAGTGCAGCCCTCCCTCCCCGCCAGCCCTGGGTGGGTGGACGCTGTCAATCCGCAGCCAAAGCCGCCGACCTTGGGCCTGACGTCTCTGCGGGGGCTGCGGACCTCCCCGGGGTGGCTGCTGTGCAGGGGAGGGGAAAGGGCAGTGGGCCCGCCCTGTACCCCACATTGCTGTGGCTCCGCAAGTGGCTCAGGGGTGGCGCTGACAGGCGCTGACAGGCGCTGACAGGCTGGGGGGCTGACCCAGGCAAGTGGAGTCAGAAGCCCTAGAAGATGGGGTCCTGGGGGACAGTAGCCCACTGGGCACTTGCTAAGGGCCAGCCCGGCTGCCGGTCTGAGGGGCAGGCAGCGTCATCAGAGGACCAAGAACCCATGTGTAATTACCAATGGCTCATGCACTGAGGGAAGGGGCCTCTGGGGGTCCCAGGCCATCTTGGAGACACTGTGCCCCAGACACAGAGACCCCAGAAGGAGGATCTGGAGGAGGGAGGGGCAGAGGAGCCTGAGGGTAGAAGCCTGGGAGCTGTCAGCTCCCCCTGGGCCACCAGCTGTGTCAGCTGGGCAGAGGAACATTGAGGAACTGTGTTCTCGTGGACACAGGCCTCAAGACACCTGTGCCTCCAGGCAGCCCCACAGCCTGGCTAGGGGAGGGAGGGCCCTGATGTTGGAGCTGTCCCACAGTTAGGGACTTGCCTGGACGCAGGGCGTCAAGGTGGGCCTGCTGTCCCTATCTGCCAAAATCCCTCGGTGCCTCAGGTGCCACTCAGCACCCGCTCCAGGAAGGACCCCGGCCCCCAACTCCCAAGAACCCTCCCAACCTCAGCAGACATGCCAGGGACCAGAAGCTCCTCAGGTGAGCAGCTCACCCTGCTTAAGGACACTAGAGGAGGAGGGATGCTGGGGTCCCCGCCCCGCCTGTCCTGCCCCTGCCCTCAGCTCCAGGCTCCTTCCTACATCCACTCGCATTTACAGCACATCCTGTGTGTGCCAGCCCTGCGGAACAGCCAAGGCCCAGCAAACAAAGCCCCCTGCCCTCTCGGAGAGGCCCAAGGCCGGGGTGTGGGCTGTGCAGTGGTAGCTGCCAAGGCAGAGGGGCTTACAGACCCTGTGGGGACCTGCAAGCACAAAGATCCTGAGGCAGAAGGGGTCTGCCCAGGGGGTGGGCAATGGGCGCGGGTGCTCGCAGGGCCCTGAGGAGGCTGTGCAGGGGTGAGGGGGTGAGAAGAAGGTCAAAGAGAGGAGCCTGAAATGGGGCCTGTGTCAGGGCCTCCAGACTGTCCAGCGCCTGGACTTCACCACCAGGACCTCACCACCCCTCCCCGTCACCCCCTCAGCTCTCTGGGCTGTGCTGCGCCCTGCGGCCACCAGGCGGCGTGCAGAGCCTGGGCAGTCACCAAGGTACTGGGGGAGGCAGGGGGCCTAGTCAGTGGGCTCATTTGTTGGCCAGGGCGGGCAGTCGATAGGCCTGGGACGGCCGAGGCACTGATTAAGATGCCACATTTGAGTTAGAACCTCCTTTGAGCAGTGATGAGACATTGATCAGCTTGTCAGGGGAGCAGGGCCAGAGAGGGGAGGGGAGGGCAGAGGAGAGGAAGGAAGGGCGAGATCACAAGAGACAAGGGGGGGAATGGGGGGAGGTGAACATCCCCAGGGCTCCCCGCTGCCACAGTGCTGCAGCCTGTGACCAAGCATGGGGGGAGGGTGGGACATGTGGTCCCAAGCCCCCAGACCTCCATTTCACCCTGCATTCCTTCCGATAGTGGTGAGGCCATCCCAGGCCCCTGTACCTTTTTGTTGTTCCTCTTATATAAGTTTTTTAATGCAGTTTCAGATTTACAGAAAAATGAGCAGAAAGTGCAGGGTTCCCATATCCCCTCAGCCCTCCCTGGTTTCCCCTATTAGCATCTCACACCAGAATGGTCTGTTTGTCACTCTACAGTGACACGGTGTCACACGGGGCTTTGCACTAGCTGCTGCATAGTGACATGTGTAAATGACATGACAGCATCACACAGAGCAGCGTCACTGCTCTAAAGTCCTCTGAGCTCCACCCATTCATCCCTCCCCCCTCCCCCTGGCAGCCACTGATCTTTTTGCTGTCCCCACAGTTTTGCCTTTTCTAGAATGTCATACAGTGGGAATCCTACAGTATGTGGCCTTTCTGGATCAGCGTCTTTCACGTGGTCATATGCACTGAGGTGCCTGCAGGTCTTGTCTTGCCTGCCAGCCGTTTCCTTCTAGTGCTGAGTAATAGTCCACAGTCTGCATGTCCCACAGTTTATTTTTCCATCCACCTACTGAAGGACATCTTGGCTGCTTCCAAGTTTTTTAAATTCTGAATAAAGCCGCTGTCAACACTGAATGCAGGTTGTGGTGTGCACACAAGTTTTCCCTCATCTGGGTAAATACTGCGGAGTGCAGGTGCTGGGTTGGCTGGTGAGGTGTGCTCAGTGTTGTGAGCCACGAGGCTGCCCTCCTGCTGCAGGGCGCCCTCTCCCCACCGCCTGTCCTTCCTCCTGTGCAATGCGCCTTGCTAGCCCCTCACCATGACCTGGTTGCCCCTGCCTTGTCATCGCCCCTGGGGTCAGAGCACCAGGTCTGGCTGGTCATATTGGACAGTGTAGATACTGCCCACAGCTCTGGCGCCCCAGGTTTACACGCTCCCTCCCTCTCCTCTCTGTCTCCTTCTCTCCCCTTCCCTGTCTCTCTCTCTCCATCTCTCTCCCTGTCTCCCTGTCTCTCTCTCCCTGTGTCTCTCTCTCCTTGTCTCTCTGCCTTTGTCCCCCTGTCTCTCTCATGCTTACTCACCAGGTTGTCCTGGCCTGCATGTGGCCTGTGTCCAGACTGCCAGCAGCACAAGGTCAGGACCTGCTCTCTCCAGGGAGCCGCCACCTTGGGATTCCCAGTCATTGTCCTGTGGCTGCTTCCCCGGTTTTCCTGGAACCCACGTCTTCCTCCTTCCTGGTTTCTCTCCCATCTGTGGAGCACGTTGCCCACTGGCTCCCTCAGGGAGGAAACTGCTGGGCCCTATTCTACGATTTTCCTCAGGATGGTGACGTTCCATGCTGATGTGTGTGTCTCTTTCCACCAAATGTCAAGGCAGAGCCCATAGCCCAGAGGTGGGGCCTCATGACAGCCATTGGCAGGGCCAGGCTGGTCCTGTGCAATCCTTGGGGCTCTGGGGACAGCTACATGCACCCTGGACCCTCCCAAGGAAGCTCCCACATCCCTCTGCGGTGCCCCCATCCCCAGAGAGCCCCTTCCCAAGCCACTCCACCTGTGCTGGGCTGGCTCATCCCCCAGAGGCTCCCCCCACCAACAGCCTTCGGGAAGACTGACTTAGTGGCTGAGGGCACAGGTGGCAGCCAGCTGGATGGCCAAGCATGGTCCTGACTGGACCACCGTCCACCTTGTGTCCTGGCATCGAGGAAAGGCTGGGGCAGGCAGGAGGCCCTGGGGGTGTCCCTTGAGCTGAGGTCACCTTCTAACCTCAGCTGCATTGTTCACGGCCTAGCAGAGTGACCTGAAACCCAACCCCGAGGCTCCAGTGCCCTCTGGCTGGATGTGCCTTCCCAGACTCCCTCCAAGCCTGTGGATGGCGGCGTAGAGGTGGTGGAGGGGTGTGCAGGTCAGAGGCAACCAGAGGGGCAAGACTGCCCCCCACCCAGCCAGGGCCCTGCCTCTCCAGACCCTGCAACCTGGGCTCAGTTGGCCCCAGCATCTCTGTGTAGCTGAGGGCTCCTCTGGGGTCATGTTCAGTGCCACCTCCTCCAGGACGCCCTCTTTCTCCCTGTCTTCCCGAGGCCCTGGTGATCCAGCCACAGCCCTGTGGTCAGCCTGTGGGCAAATTCTAGGCAAGTCTCTGGCCTCTGGGCTGTCCCACCCCCCCCACCCCCACCTGCTGCCCATGCCTAGAAAGCCCCCATCACTGGTGGAGCCCCCAACACCTTCCCCAGCAAGATCTCCATTCCTGGGGCCTTTCCTCCCGCCCCCCCACCCCTCCCTCCTGCACAACAGGCCTGATGCCAAGTGTCTCCTTGGAGGTGGCAGTGTGGCTGGAGTGTTTGTAAAATACGGGTCCGCAGGCCAGCCCTGGGAATGTGCACTGGGGTAGCTCCTGGTGCCCCACTGCCCGGACTGGAAGGAGCCTGTCCGCTGGACTCCTCCCTGACCCTTCACTGGGACCTCCACAGAGCCAGAGCCTCCAGGACAGCCTGGGACCTGTGGCTGAGGACCCTCCTTCCCTCCCTCCCCCACTCCCTGGCTACCCCTTCTCAGCCTTGAGTAACCCCAAACCCCCCAAAATCTATGCTAAATATATTCCATTTTGGTCAAACAGGTTTGATTGGGAAAACATATTGAGCTGAGTTTCATTGCTCTAAGAAAACACACTGAATGCTGCTTGGAATTAAATTCTCTTTGTTTCGATAGAAGTTTACCGGCCGAGTGGTTTTTAGGAGAAAGCCAGACCCCAGAGGCCTCCCCTTCCTGCACCGCCTGACCTGGCAGCAGCCTCAAACCCAGCTCCCTCAACTCCACTGCCTGCCCCACCTCTGCCTGGGCCGGATGGACGCGCTCAGCTGGCTCCAAGAGTCCAGGAACCTGTGCCCCTCAGCCCCTAGAGCGACCACCCCAGGGGCAAAGCCACTATCCTGGGTCTCCCATCCTTGTCCCCCATGGCCCCACCCCCTGAAGCCATGCACTTGCTGCTTGTGCCCCTAAACTTTGGGCTGTGTGCCCCCCACCCCGCTCCTGGGCTCAGCCTCTGGCCTGGAGCGGGGAGGGACAGGGGATCGGGAGGCAGGCACCAGCCCCCAGCCCACAGGTCCAACCTGAGTGCCACGCCCCCTCCCTGGGTGGGGGGGTCTCCCCATAGGGCTGCTGGCTCAGACCTGGCTGGGGGCCCAATCTACCAAGCTGTCCCACCAACCCTCCCCAGGGACCCCTCTCAGCAAGAACTCCCTTCTTAGCCAGGCTCAACCTTCAGGAAGCTTCCACCTGGCCTGTGTGGAGCCCACCCTCCCCCATGCACGCTGAGCGGTGCCCTCTACTGTCAGGGACCAGATCGGCTCACAGGCATCCTGTTTCCCTGCAGGTGCCCAGAGCTGGATGCTCAGAGTTGGGGTCTCTGTGGCAATGAGCCCCCAAGAGAAGGTGTGTGTCTGAGGTGGGGCTGGTGCAGGGTCCATGTGCGCCCATGAGGGGGACATTGACCCCTCAGGTCCCCAGGCTGAGACCTACACCCCCATCCCCTCCTCCTCCTTCCTCCCTACCCTCTGCCCCTCCCCACAGGGACAGGCCTCACAAAGCGCACTGCGCAGCCAAGCCACGCAGCTTTGGGAAGTCAGCTGTGCCTGCACTGTCTTCACCTGGCCCCGCCCGCCTGCTTCGGACCGCCCGGGGCACTGGTGGTGGCAGCTTGAAGTGTCACCTCCCCCAACACCCATGTGGTGCAGCAGGCACGTGGCCCTTCCAGATGCGCAGAGCCCTGGGCCCAGCTTGCTTCCTCAGTGGTGGGCGGCCGGGGTAGGCGCCATCTGACGCCCCCCACCCCGCTGCACCCCCACCCCCTATG
The DNA here is from genome assembly GCA_963574435.1 of Cheirogaleus major. Lineage (NCBI taxonomy): Eukaryota > Metazoa > Chordata > Mammalia > Primates > Cheirogaleidae > Cheirogaleus > Cheirogaleus major. The sequence goes on from CAUYPO010101347.1 coordinate 37,522, forward strand.
CCTACTGCCATCTGTCGGTTGTGGAGCTGTGCCAGGAGCCCCCCCCCCCCCATATCTCAATGTCCCCAAATCCGGGCTCAGCTCCTCCGAAGCCTGCGACATCTCTGGGCTCAGGAATTCGGTGGAGGGGTTGGGGGGCAGAGAGGGGTCACCCTGACCTCTGCAAGGGGCTCACCCACCAGGATCCTCCCAGAGTCTCCCGCTCTGGGGCCTTCTTGGAGCTGCTGAGATCTGTTCAAGCACTAGCCTGCCCACCAGGCCGCCTCAGCACTTGGACCCCTCACGCCCGCCCCTGAGCTGCCGCCCTCAGGAGCCCCATCAAGCCCCTCAGGTTGGTCCCGGCCCCTGGAGCCCCCTTGCTGCCTTCCCTCCCGGTAGGGAGACCAAAGGGCTTTCTTCTCCTGGGGCCAGAGCTGCTCTCAGGGCTCCCCTAGCCTCCTCCCCACCCCTCCTGCCTATATTGAGGCAGCTTGGCACAGCGGTGCAGGGGAGGGAGCTGAGGCACCTGATCCTCCCATTAACAGGATGGGGACACTGAGGCTCAGTGGGGCGCCTCATCCTCTTCCTCGGAAGGACAGGGTGTGGTCTCCCCACCTCCTATGACCCCAGCGGGGCTGGGATTAGCCCAGGGCTGGCGGGCTGGACAAGAATGGCGAGTGGTCTCTGGGACAGTCCCCAACCCCTGGGCTGCCCACCTACCCCCAGCCTTCCCTCTCTGCCCTCTCTCATCAGCCTTTCTACCCCATCCAGCCCCACTCCCCCCCTCATGAGCCTGGGGGCGAGGCCACCCAGAGGAGGACTCCCAAGGTATGGGTCTGGCCATGCACACCTGCCCTTCACCTGCCATGGAGCTTAGGTCCCCCACAGGATCTGTGACTGCTTGGAGTGAAGGAGGGAGAGCCCTGCAGGTCACAGGCAGGCTGACAAGATCCTGTCCTCAGGAGTGAGCTCGCTGTGCTCATGGCCCTGGGCAACAGCTACCAGGAAGGCACCTGGAGAGGGAGTGAGGCCTCCATCACCAAACAAGCTCAAGTCTTGTTCCACTGTCAGGCCAGCACAGGGAATGGTGACTAGGCCTGGCGATCAGACAGAGACAAGAGAGGCCAAGGGCTGAGGGCCAGACCAGGGAGATCAGACCATAAAGTGGGGGGAGCCAGGGTCAGGGCTGGGGGCAGATGGGGGTGGCACCTGTGGGGGTGGAGGGCTGGACGGGGCAGGGGTGGTGAGGGTGAGGGGGCTAGGAGGAAGTTGAGTTGTGTTGGGGGCTCGGGCCAGGATGGGGCCCAGCTCTGGAGTGCAGAGAGCAGAGCCCACCCAGGCGGGGGAAGGTGCTCAGTGCCAAGGTTGCCCTTCACCCTCCTCCAGTCTCAATAAAGCCACTAATTAGCATCCTGACCACTCAATTAGTTAGGCTGCACATTCTTAATTATGACAGAGTGTGTCAGCAGGGGTGGGGCAGCACCATCAGCCCCCACCAGGAGCTGGAGTTTATTGACCAGAAAAGACATATGAGGAGACCACCACAGCCATCGGCAGTCCTGCTCCTGCAGCCGGGGTAGGGGTGAGTGGAGAGGTAGGGAGGTGGCCAAGGAGACCCTCAACCTGAGCGTGTATGGAGGGTTCCCACATCTTCAGCCCAGCTCCCCCAGGGTCCCTGCAGTGAGTCCTCCCCACTCCACACCTCTGACCTCAGAGTCTATCTATACCTGCCTCTTGCCCTCAGACTGGGGTTACCAAAGGTATCCAAGGCAGGGCTGGGTTCATGGCCAGGGCCTCAGCCCAGCCCTTTCCCATTGGGGCCTAGAGCAGGTGTGTCCAAGTCAGCTCCTGCCTGCAGCCTGTCTTTTGCTCAGGGTGATACCAGCAGCGCTGCCCTCCCATTTGCTCCAGACCTCTTGGCCACACTGTTCAATTTATCAAATGTTCTTTCTGACCACCAGCCATGGTGGCCAGGTATAAGTTCCTCTTGGGTAACCCTAGCCCCAGAAATATCTCCCTGTTTGCTACTCCATGGACAAAAATAGTCCATTCGACTCTTAGTTTTTCTCAGAATTTCAAGAGGTTGTATCTTATCTCCCAACTAGATCATGAAACTAGCAAGGCCCTGATCCACAGTGGGCACTGATGGCAAATTATGCAGTGCAGATGGTGGTGGTTATAGAGGTGATATGGTAGATGTTTGGCCCCTCCAAATCTCAGGTTGAAATTTGATCCCCAATGTTGAACTTGATGCCTGGTGGGAGGTGTTTGGGTCATGAGGGTGGATCCCTCATGAATGGCTTGATGCCCTCCTGGCCACACCAACAATGTGTGAGTTCTTGCTTTATTAGTTCACATAAGAGCTGGTTGCTTAAAGGAGCCTGGCACCACCTCCTCCCTCTCTTGCTCTTTCTCCTGCCATGTGACATACCTGCTCCCCGTTTGCCTTCTTCCTTGATTGGAAGCTCCCTGAGGCCCTCACCAGAAGCAAATGCTGGCATGATGGGTCTTGTACAGCCTACAGAATTGTGAGCCAAATACACCTCTTTTCTTTATAAATTACCCAGCCTCAGGTGTTCCTTTATAGCAGTGCAAATGGACTAGTACAAAGGGCCAGGTACTCTTGGGACCTGTGGCTGGGACTGAGAATGGTGGAGGTGCAGCCCACCCTGCCATAAGGGCTCTGTCTGGGGACCACCTCATAGTCTCTAGCAGCATCTGTCCTGAACACAGCTTGGCACGTGTCTGAAGGAAGTCCCCCTGGTCCAGCCAGGCCAAGGCAGGGCTTCAGAGGCCCTAAAGGCCTGGGAGGATGCTCAGTGGGGTCTCCTGGGCCTGGCCTCAGCCTCTGGATGGGGAATTTCAGAGCAGGCCCCTGACCTCTACCTGGGCTGGCATGTCCCGGGAACAGAGGGGGGCTCAAGTGCTGTTGGGGACTCCAGTGTGTTCTGCCCACATGGGTCAGGGCCTGGAGATGATGAGGGCTTGGGAGCAAGCCCAGGGTGCAAAGAGAGAGCAGCAGGACTGGGGAGGGCCTGGTAAGCAGAATAAGCCTTGGGTGGGGCCCAAGGGGTGCCAAGTCCAAGCTCCCACGTGGCCGAGAGGTGCAGAAACTCCCTGACAAGTGAGGCCAGGGAAGTAAGTCTCCCCAGGCAACTGCCCTGCATAACTCCTGCTGTGACTGAGCTGCAGGCCTGGGTTCACGCCATGCCTGTGGTCCCAGTACCCTGGGAGGCTGAGGCAGGAGGATTGCTTGAGCCCAGGAGTGTAAGGCTGCAGTGAGCTGTGATGATGCCACTGCAGTCCAGCCTGGGTGACAGAGCAAGACCCTGTCTCAAAAAGAAAAAAAAAAAAAAAGATACCTGCATTCATTTGACAAATATCTGTGGCCCTCATGCTATATGCCAGGCACTTCATGTATTCAGACCAAGGCAGGGAAGTCCCTGCCCAGTAGAGTTCATGTCCCAACAGACACCCAGGCCAACCAGGGCCTGCCCTGTAAAGCCAGGAAGTCCCTGGGCTGTCCATGACTAGGGCCTCAGGGCCCTTTGGGGAATTTTGGTGCCCAAGTCAGACCCAGATGGGAGCCTGGAGCCACCCCAGGAGAGAGGGAGGGAGGCTCTGTGAGGGTGCAGCCCCCTCCCCGCTCTGGTGGGGTGCTTCCAGGCCCAGTCTGGAGCGAGGCCCCATCAGCTCCAGGAAGCTGAGAGCTGGAGCCTGGGCTGAGGGCTGCGTTTCCCAGCCAGCAAAGCCAAGGAGGACCTGCTCGGGGTGGGGATGCCCTGTGCTGGGGTCGGCCTTGGGCAAAGGGCAGAGCTGTCTGGGCTGAGAGGGCAGAAGGCAGCGTGCCTCCCAAAGCCACGGTGGGCGCTGGGAGTCAGAGACAATTACTCACTCAGTGTATCATAATTACCGCAAATAGCCCATTAAAGAGAAATTATCATCAATATGATATTAGCAGACAGTGGGGGAAATGAAGAAAGAAAAGTGCTTATTCTCTCATTGTCCCCTTAATGGGTAGGAGGTCGTGGAGAGGCAGTGCCCGCCATTGACACAGACCCCTGCCCACTGGCTGGAACCATGAGGGCCCTGGCAGGCCCAGAGCCAAGGTCAGGTCCTGTTACCTGAGCAGTGGGCACAAGGCTCCATGCTCCCCCCAAACCTGGCTCCGGTCCATCCGGTGGCTCAGGCCTCCCTCCAGGTAGCCACTATCTCCCCCTCCTCTGTTCCCTCCCCTCCCCAGCCTCACAGGGCCCCCTGGGAAAGCCTTGGAGTGGGAAGGGGTCTCAGCCTGGAGGTCCTTTAAGTCCCAGGAACCCAGACTCCACTAGACATGGCCTCTGGTGCACAGGCCTCGGAGTCTCCCAAATGCCATCGAAATGACAGAAGAGGAAGAAAGACGTGCCATCAGGCAGACGGAAAGAATAGGAGCAGAACCAGCCGTGGCCAGGAGGGAAAAAGTGGCACAGTGCTTGGTAGCCGGTATGCCTGTCTTGACACAGCAGAGGGGATGACGAGCCAGGGGCTCGAGGACAGAACCCAGAGGCTCACCTTGGGGGCCTGGTCAATGTCTGTGGTCAGAGCCACTGGCCCTCTCCCAGTCACAGGGGACCCTGGGCAAACAGACCTGGGACCAGGTTCACTGGAGGGTGGGCACAAGGCTCTCACTGAACACAGGGGATTAAGTGACCAGCACAAACCAAGCCATAGGCTTCCCAGCCCCTCCTCCTCTCAGCAATGACAATGACACCAGCAGCCTGTACACCGCCCCCCCTCACCCTGCCACAGGGCAGGAGGAGGCTTCTCTGAAAAACTCAGTGGCCACAGGGAAAAGACCAGCCACAGAAAAGTGGGCTCCCCAGGAGGCTACCAGACCACTGCCTGGTGCCCAAGAGGGAGGTCTGTCTGTGGACAAGGCCGTCACTGTCCCCCAGGGAACTGGAGTGCCATCTCATTGTAACCAAAACAGGACAGCTAAGCACTGGCAGGCGAGTGAGAAAAGCCCACAATGTGGAACAGACTGAGAAAAAAACAAAACAAACAAACACACAAAAACCAGAGAAAGGGAGACACAGAGGAGTCAGAGAGAATGGTCACACCACGGGAGCAGCAGCTCACACTGACTCACTGGCCCGTGAGCAGGGCTGTGGGCTGTGGGCTGGTACTCGGCTGGTACTCGGGTGCGCAGCAGCTCATGCCATCCACATGATAAGCCCAAGACGTCCAAGAGGTCGGTGCCATGCGTATGAGAGAACCGAGGCACAGCGAGGTCACATCAGCCTCCCCAAAGCCAACAGCGAGGAGTGGCAGAGTGGGGATTCTGCCAGGCAGCTTGGCCCAGAGGCCACACTTCCTATCTCATCGCTCAAAGTGAAACCACAACAGGCTGAGGTCAGACAGAGAGATCCCACAGTCCAAGGAGAGAAAGCTCAATGAGAGAATGTATTCACCAGCAGGATTAGAAGATAAACAACAAATACAGGGACAGAAAACAGGAAATAAATATGGGAAAAATGTAGAATGGATCCAGGAGGTCCGACTTTTAACAGGAGTCAGAAAGCGAAGGGAGAAAAAAGGTGGGAATAGACCGTCAAAGAACTAAACGAAGACTCTTGCCCAGAGCTGCACGGTGAGAGCTCGGGACAGAGAGGCTCGACCCAGGCCAACACACTGTCGGGGAAAGACCCTCGCCTGTCACTGGAATTTTAGGCCACTGATGCCAAGGAATATCCAAAAAAACTTCCAGAGAGGAAAAAACTAGTCACGTACCAAGGATCATCGGTAAGGACGGAACTGGACTTCCAGAAGTCACACAGAAGCCGAAGACAGAGCACGTCTGAGGTGCTGAAGGAAAGGAACTGCCAAGGGCACGTCTGTACCCAGCCGAGTCATCGGTCTGGTGTGAGGAAATGACAAGGACAACACTTACCTCCCATGCATGTGTCCTCAAGGAGCACCTGAAGGATGCTTCCGGAAAAGGAAGAGTCAACCAAAAAAGAGAAGGAGCAGCAGCGCCTTGGGAAGTGGCGAGGCGGGGAGGGCGCTCCCAGCAGGAGGGAAATGGACTTAACAGGTGACTATAGCAAGTTTCTGTGTGGAAACCATGGCAAGAGAGATTTCTGGAACGACTGAAGCATTTAGGAAGAATTTGTGATTGACGCATGGAAAACTGAACAAAGGAGAACCAGGAGGCAATTATTGACTCCAGGAAGAACAAAGAAGTTGCTCGGGAAGAGCATGTAATGACAGTGCGGCTTTGTTCAGGCAAGAGCAATATTTACATAGTCAAAGGTAACACGATCACGGATGGTTCTGGTGGTCAGGAGGGACGGTGAAGTGCATCAACAAGTGTCCCAGAAGGTGACAGAAGTCGAGGGGGAGTGAGCACGCCAGAGGAGAGCCCTAGGGGCCCTAGGTGGGGACACAGGTTTCTGCAAAATGGAGCCTTAGGATCGAAGGAGGGCTCCGGAGAGAAGAGAGGGAAGGGGGAGTGGGTGAGAGACGCAAGGAGGTCCTTTTATAAGAACTGGGCTCCCTCACCCCACTTTTGGAGTTGTCTACAGCTTCTTCCAGCACCCACCCACCCGCCCACTCACCCTCTCATCCCCAACCCCATTCTCCCATCCCCCACCATCAACCATCCATATATCCTTCTATCCAGCCACCATACCTTCCATCTTCCTATCCACCCATTGGGTGTTCTGTCTGTCCATCCAGCCAGCCTCCATATACTTATTGTCTTCTGCTGACTCCGGGTAGATAGCCCTCACGCCCAGGCTCCAGCTGGCATCCCTCAGTGGCCTAGCTGTGATGGCAGGAGATGGGGTATGGTCTGGCCTTAGACATGACTTTCACCTTCCTCTTTCCTAGAATGCAGATGTTATGGCTGGAGCTGAAGCAGCCGTTTTGGACCATGATAGAGTATAGGCCAAGAGCCTTGGACAAGAGCCCGAATCCAAGAACACTTGTGAAGCAGTTACCATGCCTGACCCTGACTGTCACTTCTGGACTTCTACAAGACAGAAATTAAATTTCCATTTAATTTCTTTGAGCCATTGTTCTTTTAGGTCTCTGTTACCTATGCATTTCTCGTTTCTCTGTGAGTTGCAGAGTTATGCAGTTAAGGTATTGTTTGTTGAGCCTTAAGGTGACTTGGGCCATGGCTTCCAAAGGTGGCTGAGGGCACGGTTCTAGGTGCAGAGGCTCAGGTGGAGAAGCATCCTTATCTCACTCCTGCTCCCATCTCCAGGAAAGGGCCAGGGCAAGAAGAGGAGGAGTGTGGCCCTGCCCCTCTGCTCCCCTTTTGGGTCCCAGTGGCCTGTCAGCAGCAGCTCAGCCTCACCCTGGAATTTATCATAAATGTCTTTCCAGGTAAGAATTATTAGACGATGTCTTTTTTATTTATTTGTTATATGTAATACATTTTAAATGTTATTTAATGTGTGGGGGGAGCAGATTGAATGGCTAAAAAGTGCTGCATAGTAGGGTCTAGGAATGCTTTTCACATGAATTCTTGCAGAAATAATTCTCTTTGGGTGCTAAGTGTCGCCCTTCCTGGGTCATAATTTCAACATGGCCCTAAGTGCTGTGTCCAAGGCCCTGGAGCCTCTGAACTCAGCTTAATTCAGCTCCTCAAATTCAGCAGAAAGTGCTGGGTGTTGGAGCTGGTCTGTCCTCAAGAGCAGCCCCCGGGCTGTGTGTTCCCATCTGCTAGGTGGGGCAGACCCAGTGAGGTGATTTGAGGAGGAGCAGCACGGGGGCTGCTGCCATAGGAGGAGGTGAGGCTGCTCCTCCCACCAGGAGCCAAGCTCCTCTCCCAGCCCCTCCAAGTCCCAAAAACATGGCCAAGATGTCTTTAGCCGTGGGTTAAGAGGCACCCCCACAACCCTGCCCCAGCACACCTGGAGAGGCACGTCCCGCTCCATGTCGTCTCTCTGCACAGCCTCCTTTTCCAGGAAGCCTTCCCAGATGGACAAAGGACCTCTCTCTTTGTCCCTCACAAGGACCCTGTGCGGGTGGGGGATGGGGAGGCCGGCAGTCTTTACAGATCAGATGGTTGAGCCCAGAGAGGTTAAACTCCCACCTCCAGCCGCTGAGGGGCAGGGCAGGCAGTGGGGTCAGGCTGACTCCAGCCACCTAGATGCCCCATCTGCCCACTGCCTTGCATGGGTGGGTGGTGATGGGGCGGGAGAAGTGGGGAGGTGCCTGCCCAACCTAGCATGCTGTGACAAGGCGCCCCCCCACCTCCCCATGGACCACCTCCAAGGCAATGGACAGCCCCCACTAAGCTCCAGAGAAGGGACACTAGTGATCGAGGCCTTTCCTGGCTCCCCACCCGCGCAGTGGGAGCCATCTGCATGTCCCACAGGTCTGAGCCCTCTAAAGCCATGGTGCTGGCAGGGCCCCAGCACCCCCGGGGCTGCTCTTCAAGGGCACCACGTCAGCCTCCTGCTTCAGCCTTTCCTCCAGACTGGAGGGCTGGTGGGATGAGGGCCATATTCAACCTCTTGACTACCACCCTGGGGCAGGTTTTGTCGACCCCCCTCAGGTCACAGATGAGGAAACTGAGGACCAACGGGCAGCCTTGGGCCCTGGTCTCACCCCACTGTGGGCAGCAGCAGCCCATGCAGCCACTGGGCCCTGGCAGGGCAGGAGGCTGATAGGGTGCCCTACCCCTGACACGACCGTCCCAGAGCCCAGAGGGCCTTGGCAGAAGCAGAAGGGTGAGGGGCCAGGCCCAAGGTGGTTGTGTGCCCCGCCCCCACCAAGACTGCACCCCTGGCCCAGCGATCCCCAAGAAAGCACAGGGGAGGAAGTTCCTATTGCTACAATTCCCATTTTACAGTTGAGAACACAGAGCTTGTCTGAAACTTCAGGGCAGAAGAAAGGAGGGGGAGACTGTGGGCTGGCTACCCCCGCCTTGGACCAGGCAGTGGCCTCCGGGCTCCAGCATTTGTCCCCATAATCTGTCCCCACAGAAGCAGGGGCCCTGCTGACGGCCGCCACCCCTCAAAATGTGCCCCCATTTCCTGCCTGCCAGCCCTGGCCAGCTCTGCAGCTGCTCGAGCCCCATTTTTCCCCACACAGGCGCAGCACTGACCCCAGCACCTGCTGCACCTCTGCCGGGGAGACCCCATGCCCTGCGCTCCCTTCCCTCCCCCGTCCTCCCTTCTCCTCCCTCCCATACCTCTCCCCCTTCCCCTGTGTCACTGGTCACCCTCCAGCCTACTCCGTCAGCACTTGGTACTTACTTATCTTGCTGTATCTCCTCCCTCCAGCCGAGCACGCCACCTTCCCGCAGTGTGCGGAGCTCACACCCACCTGCAGTGGAGTAACAGGTCCCAGCCCCACTCCTCTTCTTGGCTCTTGCCCCAGCTAGAGCATCTCACTCACTGTGACACGTCTCTGGAAGTGCCACCTCTTGACACCCTCTGCTGCACAATCCTGTTCCCTACCCCGGCAAAGCGTAGCCCCTCCTCCCACTGTAGCAAATGGGCAGGGGGCTCTCAGCCTGAGGGCGCAGGGGTGAGGGGCAGCTCACAGCTCCCCTCCCAGGTTGTTGCCTACTAAACCGCCCACCCCCATCCCCCTGGGCAGCCAAGTTGTAACTGCTATGCTGTGCCCCGGGCGGGCAGGCGGGCTGGTGAGGCCCCTGCACTGCCAAAAGCTTTGGGGCAGACGGCCAGCCCTGCGCCTGCTCAGGGCATGATTGGGAGGGCGGGTTGGGAGGGAGTGTGGGGTCGGCAAGGGCTTCCCTAAGGAAGGACACAGACCTGGGAGAGGGAACAGAGAGTGCTAAGGCCTCAGGGTGAGGGCTTGAGGGCATGGGGAACTACAGGTGGCTTTTGTCTGGAGAGAGCAGCCCTGCAGGTTGAAGAGGAGAGAGGCAAGTTCTGGCTGCAGCCTTGGGACCTGGATGGGCCCCCCATGCCTCAGGGGAGTGGTGGGCTACACCCCTTCCCCAGGACACCAGCTGCTCCCTTTGGAGCTTCTGTGCCAAGAACTGGGCAAGAGGCTGTGGGCTGAAGAGGGACCCTCTCCAGGGGTGTCTGGCCCAGATTCCCAGAGGGCAGGGCTGCCCACCTGTCCAGGAAGAGGTGACCAGGGCATATCTGGGTCTGAGATGGCAGGGGCGGGGTGGGGGGGAGGAGGTACCAACACTGTAGGAGAAGGGGCTTCAGGACCCTCCCTAGCAGAGGAACCAGGGCCTCCAGAGTCCAGCTGGCCCTGCCTAGTGACCTTGAGTAGAGTCCTTGCCTTCTGTGTGTGTGTGTGGGGGGGGTGCAGCGAGGGATGGGCCCATGGGAAGGAGAGAGGGAAGGAGGGCTGTCTGCTGGGAGCTGGGGCCAGGCTGAAAAGGTGCAGAGTGGTGGGGTGGAGGTGCAGTAGGGGTGGGGGGCCCCAGGGCCAGAGAGGCCTGGAGCCTGCCCGTGGGGCCAGCGATGGCAGGAACTGCCTCTGGACATCCAGCCTTGGATCGGAGCGGCGGGACCCAGAGGGACAGCAGGAGGACGAAGCTGGGCTCACTACCGTCCCCTCTTGGAGGCTGGGCCTTAGGCGGGAAAGGCTACCCCCCAGCCCCCACCCCTGGCCTGCCTCTGCCTCCACCTCCACGGCCTCCAGCCGTGCTCGCCCTGCCTCCCGGCCGGGGGCTAATTGGCTGTGACAGCTCGAGCCCTCGGCAGCTGAGCGGTGTCACTGAGAATTAGGCAGGCGCTGAGCCTGCCAGCCGCAAATTACTCTGTCACTGCTCCGCTGGTGCAGGAGCCACCGAGCGAGAGCATGGGGATCCGGAGTGTCGCTGTCTCCGGCAGCTCCTCCCCCAATAATTTGACCCTGAGGAATTGCACCCCCACCCCCTCCTTCCCCACCTGCCCCCTGGCTGGGAAAGTGCTAGCTCCCTGCCCCGTCTAGCCTCCACCCTAGAAAAGCCTCCGAGCTGGGCGAGCTGAGATCCCACGCCCCCTCGCCAGCTGGCTCCTGCCTCTCTCTGCACTCCATTCAGGGGCCCCGCTCCTCCTGGCTGCCCTTGGACACCTCCTTTCAGTGGACACCCACTCGCTGCGCCCACCCCTCCATCACCACATGGGCCACCTGGGCGTTATACTATCAAGGTGGAGCCCTGCCCTCAGCTGCTCCTCTGAGACCCCCATAGCCTGCAGCCCCTCCCTGAAGTTTCCAATACTCTCCCTGCATGTTCCCTCTATCTGGAAAGTTCCTCCCCAAGCCTGCCCCTGGGATTCTTACTGAGCCAGCTGGGCGCTCCCTCCCTCTGCCCACCTGGGGCACTCCAGTCCCCTTCCCTGCACCCTCCCTGGCTCCTGGCCAACTCCCAGGTGGAATTGCTGACCAGGCATCCGGCTGGGGATGGGGGAGGCAGGGCTGGTCCTGCAATCAGAGACAGGGGTGGGGGCTGGGCAGGGGGAGAGCTGTAGACCCCACAGGATGGTGGCCCTTCCCTCTCCTCCAAATGTCAACCTGTCACCTCCACAGCCCAATCAAAACTCCCACTTGTCCACTTCTGAGCAGCTAGCAAGTGAGGAGACCCAGGCCATCCTGATGGCTTCAGCCTCCTTTGGGGCCCAGGGTGGGGTGTGGGGTCCCTAGGCTCCTGTCCTTACCCAGTGGCAGATCACACAGCCCTGGTCCCAGGCCCAGACCCTTGGTGAGACCGCTGGGACTGTCCCAGGTACCTGCTGAGCAAAGGAGCTGCTGTAGCAGGAGCCTGGGCTCCAGCACCATCGTCTGGGCTGGTTCGTGATGGTTCCATCTGAGGCGGGGGTCTGGCCTTGTACCCCATGTCGTCCCTGGAAGAGGGCATGGCCTCCGGAAGGGCCTTCACTCTGAGCCTGCAGAGGGGAATGAGGCTTCCATCCTGGTGACAGTGAGGATTGAGGACCAAGGCTGGGAGAGACCAGAGCAGCAGAGGCAGGGCTGCAGTCCCACTCAGACCCCTCAGCCTCTGGCCCCTCAGCCCAGGCAGGGGGCTGAGGACGGCACTTCACTGGGGTGGCCACACGGATAGGACTGGCATAGACAAAACCCATGGGGTTGAGTGTGTGTGGAGGTCCCCGGTGCATCTATGTTACACAGGGCCACGTGTGTGGGGCCCACGGGCATGTGTCTACTGTTGTGTGTGTGTGTGTGTGTGTGTGTGTATGTATGTGTGAGTCTGTGCGTCTGTGAGTCTGTGCTTGCTGGGGGCTGACTCTGTGTGTCTGGGTGGTGGCATCTGTGCACGTGTGTGTGCCTGCACCCACATGTTCGGCTGTCTGCGTGCATGGGAGTGCCGGGTTGATACTGTGTGTGCCCATCCTCCTGGGGGAGCCAGGAAGAGGACACCTCAGCCTTGCCTGGCCCCAACCTCAGAGGCAGCTATGAAGAGGAGGCGGGAGGGGCCCTGCCAACAGCCACAGCCACGCTGTGCAGCGCTAAGGGAGGGCGGTAGAAGAAGAAGGCAACAGATTGGGGGGCTGCAGACTGCAGACAGAAGTGTGGGTTCCCCCTCAAGACACACACACACACACACACACACACACACAGCAGCCCTAAAGGCTGGCAGCAGCAGGGCAGGATGGGCTGGGGCTTCCCTGGGGCAGCTGGTCACCTGGACCCAGGTTTTCAGAGCTTTTTCCTGGAGTCCTTAACCCGATGAGGACAAGGGAGCCGGCTGGGCACTGTGCCATTTTTTGGGGGGTGGAGGGGCTTGCAGACCTCCTAGGAAGAGCCCTAGGCAGGGATGGAGCAGGTAGGGGGTTCTAGGGTAGAGTGGACTCAACATGGGCAGCTTTCCTGGGCTGGGAGCTGGGGCTGGTCGGCCACCACCTGGGAATTCCAGCGGAAGGAGGCAACAGCAGGCACGCCCTGTTAAGCGGCCTGCTGTGGCTCAGGTGTGGTGAGGGTGTGGGGGCCGACCCCCATCTAGCAATGTGTGTCCAGTGCGCAGCATGCACACGGATCTGATGTGTGCGTTTTGAGAGTGTGTGTGTGTGTATATGTGTGTGTGCGGCTGTGCTGTCCCTGTCCTCCCCAGGCCCACCCAGGGGTGGGGCTGCATGCCCCTCTAGCCTCTCCCTCCCCTTTGCATCTGCAAAAAGACAGCCGCCCACAAATGGTGGGAGGTGGGGGCCTCCTGTGGCCACACCCCCAGTTCACCCAAGAACATGAGGTTCCCCCACCCTCAGCTGCCCCACCTGTGCTCAGAGAGGCATTCCTGGCCACCCAGTCACCCAAACCCCAACCTCCTCCTCTTCCCCAGGGCTTTCCCACCACGGACCCACTCACATCGATTTTCTTGTCTGTCTCCCTCAGAGCTCCAGGCCCAGGGCTGTCATTTTAGTCCCTACTGCAGACCCCCAGGAGGCAGGTGGGGGAGGGCCCTGCCCTGGGCCCCCAGCGGGCCTCCTGTAGGAGGCAGGCAATGGCTCCTAGCAGACAGGAAGTTTGCCTGCTCTGGGTCCAGGTGCTGAGGTAGGGGACACCCAGGCCAGGGGCTCTCATTGCCCTCTTAGGACATGGAGGGGTGGAGAGGTGGTCCAGCCACCCTCCAGCTCCCTTCAGACCTGCTGTCCAGGTGGCTCCTGCCAGTCTGGGTACCTTGGGGCTGCCGCTGCCCCGCACAGCTACAGAGACACCCACAGGCACAGGATGAGCATCCTTTTGCATACACCCCAGCTCTGCAGCCTTCCCAAAGACTGCCAGCCTGGTGGCCCCAGGCCCAGTGAGGCAAGCGCTAAGGCCTCTACCCCCACAGTCCTAACCAGCCCACCGATCTTTCCTGGCCAGGGGACTCGGAGCAGCTCTCTGCCCATTGCTGCCTGAAGCCCTCATCTGTCCTCCACCCCACGTCCCCAGCCAGGCCTGGCTGCAGCAGCCGTCCCAAATGGACACTGTCCGTAGGGAGGCTCCTGCGGGGCTGGGGGAGCAGATCTGGCGCTGCCGTCCCCACGGCGGAAGCAGGTGCAGGAGGCCAGGGCCTCGCAGGCTGTCTTCCTTGCGGGGGTTCATGCCCACAAAACGGTTTTTAGAAGAGATCTGTCTCTGAACGCAAGAATAAGCACTCCTCCTGCCCCAGTGATTTCTGCACTGGCCACGTCCATTTGTCCATTTGTTGGCTCCACCTTGGTTTGGGGGGGGTGGAGATGAGAGAGAGGGAGGGAGGGAAATGGAAGAGGAAAGCGAATCAAACCCAGCCACTGCCGCCTGGGGCCCAGGGCTCTCACCCAGCTTCGGAGAAAACTAAGATCGCTGCAGACAGGATACTGGTGTTGTGGGGGTGCGGCTTCCCTGAGCCCCCAACCCAGTAAGTTTCACGAGGCCGGTCAAGCCCCTGAGTGCGGGGCTCTGAGGGGCCTGGGTAGGTCAGGGCAGGAGAGTGCAGCCCCCTGTCTGCCACTCCTCCCCAGAGGTCAGCCTAGGGGAAGCTCTGTGCAAATGGCTCCTCAGGGAAGTGGCAGGGAGCACTAAGGTGTCTGGTGTCCTCAGCTCTTGACTACAACTTCGACCTTCCACAAGTGAGCCAGCAGCCCCAGTCTGTGAATGGGGAATGTGCCCACGGGTCTTGGCCTCTCTTTGGGGAGAAAGGACCCCTGTGAACCCAGGCCAGGTGATCCTCATGTCTGAGCTGTTAGGAGGTTGGCTGGAACCTGCTTATCCCTCCCAGAGTGGCTCCCATCAAACCACAGCCCTCTCCGAATTAGTCTCTTTAACCCAACCCCCCCCATTCCTTCTCTCACCACCAGTGTTTTCTCCCCGAAGAGTCACAGGCACAGCCAGGCTCTCCTGCTGGGATTTTGCTCAACTCCCACCCCCAGTCCCAAATTTCTTGCTACAAGTCTTAGGCTAAAGGAGAGTGGGAGGCAGCAGCAGGGACTAAGACAGGACTTGTCTTTTCTCTGGGTCTCCAATTAAGACAATAAAACAGACCAGCCTGAGGAAGAACGAGACCCCATCTCTACAAAAAATAGAAAAATTAGCCGAGCGTGATGGTGCACACACCTGTAGTCCCAGCCACTTGGGAGAATGAAGCAGGAGGATTCCTTGAGCCTAGGAGTTGGAGGCTGCAGTGAGCTATGATCGCGACATTATACTCCAGCCCTGAGACAGAGTGAGACCTTGTCTCAAAAAAAAAAAAAAATAAATAAAGGCAATTAAACTAACTCAGGAACTCCACAGCCACTGCCTTGAGAAAGAATCCCTGCTTTCCCCAGACAGAAAGTCGGCACAACCCTCCCCATAGAAGAGGCATTTGGGAGGCCCTGTTAGGCAGCAGCACACTCTCCAAATTTGCAAAGCACAGCCGGCCCTCATCTGACTTCCTTCCCACAGCCCTGGGAGGGACTCGTCCACTATAAGCCCCACAGCTGACCTGGGCCCCCAGAGGGGGACATTTCCAGGGATGCAGGCTCATCTTGCCATCCTCAGTCCATGTCTCAGCCATTCAGAAGACCGAGGCCAAGCTGCACCTGCAGGTGGGAGGCCAGTGGGCACAGAAGGGCTGGGGATAGTTCTTGCCACCAGGATGCAGCAGTTCTGCACTTGGGTCACCACAAAGGATGCCCCACGCCCTGCATCCCAGCCTGCTTGGTGGCTCTTGCCACTGGCTTCCCAGCCTCTTCCCCAAGGGGCAGCCCCAGGGGACATCGGGCCTGTGGGGTGCAGAGCCAGCGGAAAGCCGAACAGCCACCAGCACAGTTTCTCCCCAGTCCTGCCCAGATCCGACCACCCAGAGCTAAGGCAAACCCAATTCAGGGCTCCCTTGTCTTGCTATTGGGGAAAAACATGGCAAAATCGAAAGCCACCGGATAAACCAGCCAGGCTCCAGTGGATCTAAACGTATTTATTTTGTTTATGTATTTTTTCCTTTCCTCAGTTTCGTAGCAAATGAAAAAGAACACAACAAAAACCAACAAGGCAACAAAACTTTCAGTGAGCTGAGCTGGTGTGTCTTCTCTTCTGAGCCCTGGGGTCCCAGCGCCAGCCCCTTAGGGCCCTGGAAAACCAGCGGATCCCCAGTTCTGGGCAGGGCCTGGCCCCCAGTAGAGCCCAGGAGCACCTGCCTCCTAGCCCTCACTCCAGGATAGTTCAAAAAGCGGATAATCCCAAAGCGATCAAGCTTTAAAAAAAAATATTCACAAACAAAACGAAATACAATTTAAATTAAAATAAAAACACTTTCCACCCGCCCCATGCCAGGAGGTTCAGGCTGAAGCCTCCTATTTAAAAAAAAAATTTTGCTAGAAATACTGTGCATTACTTTTTTCTTTCACTTCTCTTGAAGGTTAAAATAAGATATATTTCCCCAGGAGTCATAGATACGTTCTGGTGCATAGAGAAACAGCAGCACGGGAGTCCGGGCCAGCCCCCATCCGGCTGAGCACGGCGACCCTCCCTCCCCACGTCAAGTAGTCGGGTACAGCAGGGCAGCAGGCTGGACGAGCACAGACGACGTCCCGGCTTCAATCTCCAGGGAACGCCGGGATCGGGGCGGGGGGCAAGCGGGCAGAGGGCAGGCAGGGCCGGGCGCTCCGAGCGAGCGACGCATGCTGGACTCGCCGTCCGAGGGCGGACCCGGCTGGGGAAGGAAGGGTGCTCCCTCCAAGGTTTTCTTTTCTAATTACCAAGCAAAATAAATAGAAATACTTCGCAAATAAGATAGCTTTAAAAAGGGAGAGGGGAGTAAAAAAAAAAAAAAAAGGAGAAGGAGGCAAAAAGAAAGAAAGAAAACGAAGGGGAGCTCGGGGCGGGGCAAGCCGAGGCTGCGGCGAGGGACCGCAGCGTGGCCGCTCCCGCCTCTCCCGGG
This sequence comes from Cheirogaleus major, assembly GCA_963574435.1. Lineage (NCBI taxonomy): Eukaryota > Metazoa > Chordata > Mammalia > Primates > Cheirogaleidae > Cheirogaleus > Cheirogaleus major. The sequence goes on from CAUYPO010101347.1 coordinate 54,302, forward strand.
CAGGGGCGGAGGCCGGACGGAGAACATGTTTGACATATGTACAAGTAGACGCTCTGGAGTAAGTGAGACCCGGCTCAAGTTTCCTTGGAAGTCGCCTTTCTCGGCGCGCAGAGAAATCGCAGCGACGTCAGGACGGCGACTGGCAAGGTGCGCGGGAACCCGGCTGGGGGCAAGTGGCCGCGCCGCGGGAAGGGCCCCCGGCCCAGGCCGGCAGACTTGGGCCTTGCGTCCGCGGCCCGGGCCGTGGAGTCCGAGCGAGGCTCCGGGCGGCCCGAACTTGACCCGGGCTGCGGCGCGGGATCAGGGTCCGGCGCTCACAGGAAGAAGTCGGGCGCGCCCTTGGCCCCGCCGGGGCCGGCCTGCGGCGGCGAAGGCTCCCGCGGAAAGCCGGCCCCGCCCGCGGCCCCGGGACCGCCCCGGCCCGCCAGCTTCTCGTATTTCTCCTTGTACAGGTCCCGCTCCTTGGCCAGGCGCCCCACCTCCAGCTTCAGCTGCTCCACCTGGCTCTGGAGCTGGCACTTCTCGCTCTCCAGAATGTGCCGCTGCTGCACCCGCTTGAAGCGGCAGGACTGCGCGTAGCCGCGGTTCTTGAGCGTGCGCCGCTTCTGCTTCAGCCGGATGACCTCCTCCTTGCTGAAGCCGCGGAGCTGCCGGTTCAGCTCCCGCACCGACATGGACACCAGCTGGTCGTCGGAGAAGCGCTCCTCCAGGCGCACGTGGTGGCCCACGCCGCCGCCGCCGTGGCCAGCACCACCGTGATGGTGGTGGTGGTGGTGATGGTGGTGGGCGGCGTGGTGGTGGTGGGCAGTGTGGTGGGCGCCGTGGTGGTGGCCGGCGCCCATGTCGTCCGCGCCGCCGCCGCCGCCGCCGGCAAAGCCCTGGCCCCGGAAGGCTTCGTAGGCTGCGGCAGCCGCTGGGTGGTGCGCACCGTTGTGCCCGGCGTGGTGGCCGCTGCCAATGAGCGCCTCCACCGCGTCCTCGGGCGTCAGGTTGAGCGCCTCGGGGTTGAGGTGGTGCTGGTAGCCGCTCATCCAGTATAGATCCTCCAGTGCCGGCTTCCCCGAGGTGGCCCCGACGGCGCCGGGGCCCCCACTCGGAGCCCCTGGGGTGCCCCCGGCCTGAGCCGCGCCGCCGCTGCCGCCGGTGCCTGGGCTGGGCGCGCAGAAGCTGGGCGAGGAGGGCACGGAGGAGCAGGGCGTGCTGAGTGGCGTCGAGGATAGCGAGCCGGGCGGCAAGCGGTGGCAGAAGCGCTCGGCCTCGGGCGGCTCCTTCTTCACCTCGAACTTCATCAGGTCGAAGTCGTTGACGTACTCGATGGCCAGCGGGCTGCTGGGCAGCTCGGCGCCCATCGCCAGCTCCGCGGCCATCGCCCAGGGCCCTAGCCCTGCCGCCGCGCCCGGCCGCGCCCCCACGGGCCGCGGAAGGGGGGGGAGCCGCGGGCCTCTCCCCCCCCTTGCTCCCCACGGGCGGCGGTCTGGGCGGGCGCGGGGGGCGCCGGCTCCGAGAGACGCAGGGAAAAGTTTCGCGCAGCCAACTCCGGGGAGGCGCGCTGAGGACGCAGCCAGCCGGGTCTGTCGGGCGGCTCGGAACCCGTGCCTCCTTCTCCTCCCCGCTGCCTCCGGCGCCCGGGCGGGTAGCGGTGCTGCCACCGCCTCGGGCTGACCCTCCCCCGGCTCCCGCGCCCCACCCGCGCCACCGGCCGGCCCCGCCTCCCACGGCTGAGCGCCCGGCCGCGCGCGCCCCTTTATAGAGACGGCAGCCTGGACCCGCCTCCCCGGGAGGGGCGCGCGCTCCCGGGCCAATCGGAGCCCCAGCCCCGCCGTTTTCATTTGCCTATCCCCATGGCAACCCAGAGCCCAGCTGTCAATCTCCTGCGGGAAACAGCTGTGGGAAGGGGTGGGGATGGGCCGCCGGCTAGAGGAGGGGGCAGGGCCCTCTGGTGGCCGCCGGCCGGGACTGCACGGGCAGAGGGCGTGTGGGGGGCGTGGGGCGCTGTGCCCAGGTGCGGCTCCGGGGGCCTCACGTCCGCGACGGGGCGGCCGCAGAGTCCAGGGGAGCAGAGGTGGACATTCCGGGCATCCTAACACGGGTGACACCACGCAGCGCGGCCGAGCGAACGCTGAACGCAGAGCACCGGTTATTTTTAGCCCCGCGGTTCAGGCGGGTTCAGGAATTTAGTCAACAAAGTTGCTGGCACCTCGGGGCGGCGGGATCCACCGCTGGACGGCCGGGCGCTAAGAACGCGCGGCGCGGGTGCAGAGGAGGCGCAGGGAGCAGGGGTGGAGGACGCAGGAGGACGAGGGCGGATGGCATGAGAGGCGTGGGCCGGCGCACTGCCAGGCCCCCCGTGACATTGGGAATCTTGGGCCCCCAGCTGCCCACAGCCCACTTTGGCTGCTGGGCGGGGCTCAAGGCGCCTTGCTGGGCCAGGAGTGGGATTGTGGGTGACTGAGATGGGAGCCGGGGATTTCCACCTGCAGGGCCTCACCCCTGCTGGGAGACGCCTCCTATGAACAGGAGAACCCCCGGGGCAGCACTGGGTGCATTAGGAAAAGGAAGGTGATGGTGGTGCCCGTGGGACCTGTGACCCCAGGTCTCTGGCCCTAGCAAAGAGGGTGATGGATGGGGCACACAGGAGTTACAGCTGCGGGATCACCGGGAGCCAGTTTGGTTTTTTTCTCTAAATTCTTTGTATTGCTGCTATATGACTTTGACAATTCATAAAAGAAGTCTTAAGGGTTGGGTGTGGTGGCATGCACCTGTAGTTCCAGCACTTTGGGAGACCAAGGTAGGAGGATCCCTTGAGCCCAGGAGTTCAAGGCTGCAGTGAGCTGTGATCGTGCCACTGCACTCCAGCCTGGGCAACAGAGCCAGACCCTCTCCCTAAAAGAAAAAAAGTTTTAAATATAACCACCTATGCAGGGAAAAAACACACTGGAAGGGAATGACAAGAAGTCACCAGGCGTGGCCTAGTCGTGGTGCTGGGAGATTTTATTCACCAGGGCTCCTGCCTCGTTCCCTCTATAAATGTCTATTAATTTATAAGAAAAATGTCATACGAGAGAGAGGGGTTGAGGGTGGAAAACAAACAAACAAAAAAACAAAACAAAAAAAGAAAAATGTCATACAATTAGGAGTGAACACCCTACTACCTCAGATGTCAGGGGGTCCCTTGCCCCTTCTCCCATGCCTTCTCACTCCTCTGGTGGGACTGGGCCTGGGGATTTGGGAAGGCCAGGCCTTCCTCCCTGTGAGGCCCAGCCCCCTCTGCCCTGTCCTCTCTTCTGGTGAACAGATGTCAGGACTCAATGTGGCAGCCTGTTTTCTAGGCCAGAGGCCTTATAACCACCCTCCCAGTATCATCCTGTCCATTCTGCAGATGAGGACATGGAGGCTCAGAAAAATGACACCCTCAGAATGTGGCAGAGCCAAGGCCACACCGGGTACTTGAGACCACATGGGTTGTCAGACAGCCAGGGGTGTGGGATTTCCCTTATAGCACCCTGTGTTCAGAGGGAGGCCCGCAGATCAGAGGATGGTGCTATGTGGTGTGAGCTGGTGGTACACTGGCCTGCCTGCAGCTCAGGTAAGAGGTGCCAGGCAGGGGACCCTGATACTGTCCCTCCAAAAGCTCAGCAGCATTTCTGGGCACCTCATCCTGGTGGCTCCTGGGCACGCTGGAAAGGAGTTGAAGAGGAAAGAGGGGGCACTTACAAGGGACTGCCCCACCACCCCACCTGGCCCCTGCCCCCTCGAACTGTGGCTCCATCCAGGCCAAGGGGACCAGTGGAGGGGGTTCAGTCACAAGCCCAGGAGGGTGCTGGGGAATCTTATGTGAATGAAAGAGGAGCCTGACCCCAGGCTATTACAGATGGGAACCTCCCAGGGGCCACAGCTCCTGACTTCAGGCTGAGGGACACTGATCCTATGGCCATGCTTGGGTGAAGTGGCACAAAGCCTAGCGCCCACAGGAAACCCAAGCACCTTACCTAGTTCTGAAAGGTCCAAGAAGGTAGTAAAAGCTGGATGGCCTCAAAGATCACCCCTGACTGGCCCACCCTAAGCCCACCTCGTGCCCTCCTGGTACTCCGCCACCACCAAGCCAGGACAGCCCCCCCAGAATCCACCAGTGCAAGGCTGTTTCCTTGGTTCCTGGAACAGCCAGTTCCATGCTGCCCAGGGCACCCCCATTCCTAGAGCTTCTCACACCCTCCGAGCTGTCAGCATTCTGTCCTCACAGAATTCCACAGGGACTGCCTGTGTGGCTTGGTTATTAAATGCACCCCACAAATCTTTACTGAACACCTACTGTATGCCAAGCTGCCTGCCCTAGAGGCACATTCCATCAGAGAGGTCACCAAGGACCCCTTGTTGAGAAGCCCCCTGAAGGCTGTTGACACAATACAGCATTATCATCTCGGCCATGGGTTCAGTAGGAGGGGATGTGTCCTGGGAGTGTGGGCACAACTGTCTCTGTCCCAACAATCGGAGGACTCAGAGGCTGGGGTGATGGGACAGCTGACTGATGACACCATCAGGCAGCATTTTTACACCCAGGGCTGGCAGACAGTGGCAGCTGTTGGCTGGAACAGCAACCTGTGGCATCTCTACATGGTTGTCTTGGTTGCCTCTTGTGGCTGGTTGGGCTTCCTCACAACATGGCGGCTGGGTCCCAGTGTAAGCATTGAGAATGAGGCAGACTTAGACGTGCATCAGAAGCTACCCCCACTGTGCTGCACCCCCCAGGGCAGGGGCAGAGACATAACCTGGTGCAGGTCATGCTGAGGAAAAGCACGTGGGCTGGGACACTGCTGCAGCATTTGTGGAAAATACAGCCTGCCAGAGTGGGCATGAAAGGACAGAAAATAAGCTACAAAAATGATGGTGTATTCATTTCCTACTGCTGTGTCAAATTACCATGAGCTTAGCAACTTAAAACAACACATACTTATTGTCACACAGTTTCTGAGGGTCAGGAGCCTGGGCAGGGCCTAGCTGGGGCCCCTGCTCAGAGCCTCCCAAGTGGCTGCAGCCACATTTGGGGCAGGGAAGGTCTGGCAGGGAAAGATCTGCTTCAGGCCGTCAGCAGAATTATTTCCCTGATCTGTAGAACTGAGGGCCTGGCCTCTTGCTGGCTGAAAGCTAGAGGCCACCCCGGGCCCCCTGCCACACGGGGTCCCCAGCCCTGGCTCTGGCCCCTCAGACCAGCAAGCAGAGGCTCTGGTGAGTCTCATGTCACAGCAGGGGTCCTGTCACCTCTGTTGCCTTTGGTGGACTGGTGGACTGTTGGACTGACCATGGGGAGGAAGTTGCAAAGTGTCACACATGGCACGAACATCAGGAGGTGGGGCCATGAGGCCACCTTGGACTGGTCCCCACATAAGTCTGTGGCAGTTGAGAGGCTGGCTGGTGAGGAAGCCCCTGCTGGCTGGGGTGGGGGCGGTGCCCTTCAGGGTGGCTGGTCAAGGGAAGCTGTCTGATGTGAGGAAGAACAAGGAGGTTGCAGTGCCCCCCACCAGCCCTGAGCTCAGCACATTTTTCCTCTGGGATTCCCCAGTGGCTGAAAGGCCCCCAGGGGATGGTCCCGGCAGGATGCCCTGCCCAGAATGAGGCATCCCAGGCAGGCCTGGGTATCTGCAGTCCATGGAACTGTGGCCCTCTGAATCTTACCGTTAGTGCCATCAGTAAGTGCTCTGTACTGAGCAAAAACATGTGAAATCTGGACGTGTCACTTTCATAGTATTTATTGCAGCAGGAAAGTGGCCACTGAGCTTGGGCAGTGGGCCAGGGGTTGCTGGGTGGAAGTTATCAAGGGAATGGAAAACTGTCCCACAGGCAAAGGCTCCGTGTTTTCTGGGCTGTGGGGCCACTGAGCTCAGGTGGAGCCCCGCTGAAGTGCCCTTCCTCCCCACCTCCCACCACGGGGGGGGGGGTTCATTTGCATTTAAAAAGCAAAAACCAAACCAAACAAAGCCCAGGACTCCAGGGAGTGAGTTCTTAACCAGTCTGCTGCTCTGCGCCTTCCTTGTCCTCCTTGTCCTCTGTCCCCCTCCCCAGCACTTATGGAGTACCTACTGTATGCCAGACACTACTGGGAGTGCACACTCAGCCATGAACACACAAGCCCCTGCCCTCTTGGAGCTCCCGTTCTGCCTGGCACTGAGTGACACGACATGGTGTTAGTGGTGTTAGTCTGAGGCAGGATGGGGAGCAGGGCCTGCACTAGGAAGGTGGCAGGCTCCCAACTGTCCTGCCAGGACAATCTCCTTTCTGTTGCCTCCTAGCCCAGAGGTCCAGGCATCCTGTTGTCCACTCACACCCTCTCCCCCGCCTGTACCTCCTCCAGGCACCCAGGGGCACACAGCCTCACCCAGAAGTCATCGTTTTGTGGCCCCCAGGCCCATCTACCTTCCTCAGTGGCCCCTGACTTTGCCCAAGGTCCCCCTTCTGTGTCTGTCATGACTCCCTCAGGTGAGGCAACAGCCCCCAGCCTCTAAACAGCAACCCGAAGATTTGTCAGCTCAGAACTTGGGACCTGGCCACGCCTGCCAGGGCTCTGAGGATGGAGGGGCTGTGAAGGGTGTCACGGATCCCTGCTGCCGGGACTCCATTAGGCTGGTCCACAGCCCACACCACTTGCTGCTCGTGTGGACTTGCGGTCTCAGCTCAGATCTCCCTCCTTGGGGGCCCGCCCTGTTCTGAGCACCCAGCAGGGGAAGCCCCTGAGAGTCACGTCACCACCTTGGTCCTGGTCATTCTCCTGTGAGACACAACCCACTACCTGACCTTGAGTTGTCATCTGAGGAGCCACACAACCTGCCCCATGAGGACAGCCCATGGGAGAGTGGAAGGGGCTCCATCTCCACCAATCAAAGCTTTGTGTGGGTGCCAGCAGGTCCCCAGTGTCTCCCCTGGGCCCAAGATGTGCACACGTCCTGCCCTGAGAAGGGAGGGCTGGGGGCAGCCATGCTCTCTAGAGAGACCCAAGACAAGAGAGGCCTAAGAGAACAGCTCCAGGCCTGCCTGAAACTTGCCACCCCCAGGTCTGGGCCGATGCCTGGGGCTGGCTCACCTTCATGCCCGAGGGTCTGCACTGGCTCCAGATTGTTCTTCAGGTTGGCTCACAGTCACTGCAGGGACCTCAGTCAGTTTCTCTGGCAGAGCAGTCACTTGTCTGTTGCTGTGTTCCCTTGGCCTGAGAAGCCTGGAGTGGCTGTGGGTGCACTCAGCTCAGATGGTGCCAGGCACCATGCCAGGCAGAGCCCAGGGCTGCATGGTGGCCTCCTAGAGGGCAATGCCCAGCCCTTCCTGAGCCTTCTTGCTAGCTGCTGCATTAGGGGACAGTGGGGCCTGGTCCCAGGATCCTGTCACATGCTCTATGCCCCTGAGCAGTGTCTGGGGACTGGTGGGCTGTGTTTGGCTGTCAGGCACTCCGTGTGGCTGGGGGCAGAACTGTCTCCCCTGTGAGGCTGGGGTCAAAAGAACAGAACCCTGCTCACTGGCCCCCCACTCACTGTGGACGTTTCAGGTGCTATGTGTCAGCATCAGGGTGGCCGAGGGCAGTCCACCCATGGGTGAGGCCAGCTGGCACGGGGCTTGCTGGGAGCCCCGCCTGCAGTGGACACTGCCAGTGGATGGACAAGTAGCATGAGGATCTGCCCACCTCAAGTCCACCACTGTCCACCCTCGAAGCCTAGGTTCCCAGAGAGCCTGGCCTGAGGTGCGGGCACATCCCCTCATTTACTGTGGAGGCCCCAGAGGGAGGCCAGGAGGTAAGCAACTAGAAGCCACCTGGATCAAGAGGAGAGAGGATAATTTATCCCCCAGCCCATTGTGGAGGGCCTGGCGGGGCATCCTGGGAGCCTGGGGGAGGAGGTGAGAGCCTGAAGTGGGGACCAGTGGCCACAGGGGGAAGTGGCACCAGCAGCCTGTCCATAGACAGCTGGCCTCAGCTCTGGGACGTCTGCCCTGTAGGCTGCAGCCCGTTTCAGCAGCCCCCTCCATGACCACAGGACCCATGGCCCCCTTGGGCAGCTCTCTTGGAGGGAGGAGAAGGTGGGGCTGAGGGTCCACAACATGGCTGGCATGGGAAGGCCCCCAGCATGGTGTCCAGGTGGACGAGGCCCTACAAACATCTGGCCCCAGGTGTGCCCGGACACTATAGGCCAAGGGGACAGGCCCAGCAGATGCAAGCTGCCCCCTCAGGGGCCTGGCTGCAGGGGTCACTCCATTTATTGATGGGGTTGGGGGTGGGGCTTTTCTTCCAGCCAGATCCAACTTCCAGAATCCATCATCCTACTGAGCTGGCTGTAGCAGGGGCCACACACTGGGCCCTAGGGTCCCAGGGCAGTGGTAACAGAGATGATCATTGCAGAAATGACCACAAACCACTAAGGCCTGAGCGTCTGCCCCAGACGCCCCTCCTGTGGATCAGGCGCCTCTCCTGGGGTGGAGGGCTGGACCCTAAACCCAAGCTGGCTGGGGCCTTATGCAGAGCAGGGCATCTCTCTGTCTGGGTGTGGCTCAGGTCACGGGGCTTGCTTTGGGATGTGGAGTGTACAGAGGCCTAAACTGAACACATACTAGGTGGTGCTCTGGCAAGCACCGCCCCTTCACCCTGGGCCCAGAACAGGCCAGCAGAGGACGGGCAGCTTGTTAAATGGCAACACATGCGAGAATGACTGACATAAAGATCGAGGTGCAGGGAGGCCCCAGGAAGAGTGCTGGCCCACCCCACCCAGGGGCCACCCCTCATTTCTCTGAAGGTGAGGGGGATGGAGAGGATGGACCCCTTGAGTGACCCTGTGCCTCTCCAGGCCTTGCCAACCAACACGATCCTCAGCCAGGCCTCCCAACTGGGCCCTCTGGGACTGGGCACCCCTCTGGGGGAAGCTGAGAGCCTGGATGTACTGCCCCCTCCTTCAAGCTGGGCTCTGGCTTGCTGCCATCTTGCCACAGCCCCAACCTGTGGCATCCGTGTCCACAGAATGCCCCCTCTCACACTTTCCACCCAGGTCACGCTGGCTCAGCCACGGGGAGACGCTACCTTGGACCTTCTGAACCATCCCCAGGGAGGCAGGAGAGTGGGGCCTGACACTCTTGCCCAGAGCGGCTGTGCCTTCTGCCCGGCCGTCTCTGGTTTGGGTCCAGGGCCCAGTGTGGTGGTCAGGACAGGACAATCAGACACAGGACAGAACCTTTATTGCTCAACATAAAAAGCCCACCAGGGAGGCCTGGCTGGTGGCCTCTTCCCCGGGCAGAAGTCCTAGGTGGAGAGGACTAAGGGAGATGTATCACACAGCCACCACCATAACCCACAGCAGGGGGCAGGCCTGGGGGTGAGCCCTGCCAGGCACCCTGAGGGGTAGGGGATGGGGGCAGGTCCTGGGAGGGAGCCCAAGGGCCCAGGGGCAGGGAGGAGAGGGGTACAGGGGGTGGCTGGACAGCTGCCCAGCCCAAGGGGGAAGGACAAGGCCCCGGGAACACACTGGTCACGGAAGGCTGAGAGCCAGGTGGGCAGAGCAGCGCCCCTGTGGCCCTGGACAGGCTAGGTGGCAGATGGCCCCTCCTCTGGGGCGGAGTGGTGGGCAGAGCCTCCTTCCTCTCCAGGGACGAGGGTCTGAGGTAGGTGCGGGCTGGTCCCCGGGACCCTCACAGACGTGGTTTGATGTGCAGAGGCTTCCCTGCACAGAGAGGGCAAAAGTCAGGTGCCAGGTGACCCAGCCCAGAGGATTGTTCCCACCCCAAAGCTGGTCTGGGGCTCAGGATAGGAAGACTCCATCAGCCCAGGCCTGCACAGTGGGCTGCAAAGACATCCATGTGTCAGAAAGAGGGGAGAGCAGCTCCTGACAGGCCATCAGCTCTGGCCTCTGTGCCGCCTAGCCATGGTAGGTTTGGACCTCAGGGTTGAGGGGAAGGGGCCTGAGTCCGAGGCTTTCCTGGGCAGCAGCTGGGCGGGCTGGGGGCTGGGTCCCCGGTGGGAGCCACAGCAGTGGGCAGGCCGAGCTATAGATACCAGGTGCGCGCAGGCACGCAGACACACCGCACGCTTATGCTTGGGAGCAAGGCTGCCAGCCGCACACAAGGTGGCCATGCCGCACCACGCTGTGCGTTCAATGTGAAAAGCCGGGTGTGTGTGAGCAGCTGGCTGGGTGGGGGCAGGAGCTGAGCAGAGGCGCCCATGCAGGGTGAGGCTGGCAGGGCCTGCCTGGAAGCAGGAGGCGTGAGAAGAGGAGGATCCTGTTGGGGGCTCCTGCCTGGGGAGTGCACGCTGGTTGGGTGCCAGCGCCTCACTCCCTCCCCAAGAATGCTCCAGACCACCCTCATGGGCACCCCACATCCCACTGACCACACACGACTTTGCATGGCTGCCCATGGCATGGCACTGTCCATGTGCCCCCTGCAAGCCAACCTCTCCTACAGTGGCCCCTCTTCAGGGCTGCTGACGCTGTTCACTTACTCAGGGCTGGGGCTCAGGTCTAGCAGGGGCCCAGGCCTACAAACTGCACTGGCCTCTGCCCTGTCAATCTCCACCTACAGTGGCCACTTCAGCAGATGCAGCCACACTCCCTGTCTAGAGGCTGTGCCAGGTACACCTCCATCTGTCCCTCTAGCTCCCAGTCCTGGCTGGGCCACAGGAGGCCTCTGGAGCCTTTTCTGGGCCTCGGGCACCTGCACACAGGGCCCCTCAGCAACCTGCCCACCTCCTCTGGCTCTGGAATTGGCTGCCAGGTTCCTGATTTAAAAAAAAAAAAACAGGTGGGAAGTAGCTGCCTCAGGCCCCACCTGCTCTCTCCACCGGAGAGGCCCCCCCAGAGGGAAGGAGCTGCTCAGTCCCAGGGGACAGGGGTCTGGCCACGGCTTCGCAACCTCCACGTGGAGGCTATAAGCAGGAGGCGGCCCCTCCGAGGCAAGCGTTTGAGCGTGCTCAGCGGAGCTGTTAGAGAAGGCTGCAGCAAGCATCTTCCATTAACGTTACGACCGTGAAATATGACAATAAAATGATAGCCGTATGGTCGCAAATGTGCAGCCCGCCGAGCTGCGTGGGGTTTATCGTCACTCAAACGCGCGGAGAGCTGTAAAATGTTTACAGAAAGGGTCGTTTGCAGCCATAAAATCCTCTTTTCTCTCCTAAACAAGGCTGAGTGGAGCCATTTACCAAGCCCCAAATGTTCATCAGGGGAGAGGGAACATCTGTTCTCTCCAGGAGTGTGCAGTGATCTTCCAGAACAAATTAACAGAAATGGGTGCTTTCTAATTAAATCAGCCCTCGGCTGGGGTGGTCTGCTTGGGCGGCCACTGCCAGGCTCGGACCTCGGCTGGCCCCGCCCCATGGGCCGGCAGGTGCACACACGGCTTGGCTGCACTCATCTGGGCCCCACCCGGAGACTCTGACTGGATGGGTCTGAGGTGTGCATTTAAAATGACCCCTGTGCCCGAGCCGGGCTAGGCTGCCTACCTGAGTCCTTAGTTGGGGGTTTCCTGGGGGTCCTGGCCCTGGTCTGGCCTCCTGGGCTCGGCGAGGACTGCAGGGAGATGAAGGAAGGCAGCTTGCAGAGGCTGCTGGAGCCTGTCACCACCGCTACCGCTGCTGCTGAGGGGGCCTCCTTCTGGAGAGATGGCTCCTCCTGGTCCGAGGAGGAGGAGGGGCAGGAAGGGGAGGGGGAGGGGGAGGCCTTTGATGACAAGGGAGAGGCTGAGGCTGATACGGACACCCCTGGGGAGGAGGGGCGGCGGGAGGCTGGGGCAGCAGCCACGGAGTGGGGGGAGCTGGGCGTCTGTCTGGTGGGCTGCTGGGCTGAGGGCTTCCTGCAAAGAAGCAAGGGAGCAGACATGTGAAGGGAGCTGGCTGCTCAGGCAGGGCACTGTCCGATGCCTGGCCCCTCCCCACTGCAACCTGCCCCAGTAGCCACCGGATATCAACATCTGGGGCAAAACTTGAGGCTCCAGGTCCAAGCTAGGCTCTCAGCCTGAGGACATGCTGGTTATAGGCCTCCCACCTGAGGAGCTAGGGTCAAGAGAGCCCTGAGCCCCACCCACACCTCCCAGGCCTTCACCTTCCCTTCCTCACAGCAGGTGAACCTCACATGGGAAGCCCCTGCCTCTCTTGGGGGCCGCACTTCTTCCTCTCTCTGAGATGCCCCCACCTTCCTCCAGGGATGCCTCTGGTCCAGCACTGAGGACCTGGGCTGGGGACATCTTTGAAGGTCACCTGATCCCCAGTCTTGGGCCAGATTCCTTTTCAGGCCTGAAGCCCAAAGAGCTGGGGTGGGGGCTTACCGTAGAGGGTCCTGAATGTCCCCCAAGGCAGGGAGGGGCCACCCCCAGGCTCACAAACACAGCATAGGCTGCCCTGTCACCTGGGCCCGTGGCCGGCTGAGGCCCTGCTCTTGAGCGGGGCGTTGCTGGGCTCTGGGGTGGAGGGAATAGCTGCCTGCTGGCCATGGCGTTTCTGGTTGCGGTGGAGCAGCTGGCACTGGGCACCACGGGGACACGTGCCCCTGCGGGCGAAGTCAGGGCACAGTAGTGTATGCTTCTTCTTGCACTGGGGAGAGAAGGGGTTACAGATGGGTGGGCCAGGTGGGGGCTTCTTGTTAGAAGGCTGAGACCACCAGGCCACAGGGGCTCCACCAGGGCTTCCACATCCCCACCCACCCACAAGATGCCCTCAGTGATCCATGGCCCTGGGCACGGACTGAGGGCAGGGACTGGGCCAACCCAGGCATTCCCAGAGCTTGAGGCCAGGCCACTGCCCAGGGCTCTGCCTGCCTGCTGCCTCTGCCAGACCCTGGCTGCCTATCCTGGCAGGCATGAAGGGAGCTCTGAGAGAGGTGGGTAGGGCTGGAGGCTTGGTTGGGTGGCTCACAGGCAGGGTTGAGGCTTTGAGCTGGGCCGGGGGATGGGGTAGGTCGGCCAAGGCCGGGCCACACTGGGCCAGGGCTGGGCTGGCCACCGGATCCACAGCACCTGTCATGGTGCTAATTATACCCGTAGGGGGCGGGGCAATGCCAGCCAGCAGGTGCTCTGGACAACGGTGCAGGCTCAGCTTTGCCCACTTGGCCCACAGGGAAACACGAAGCCTCTGCCCGGACCCAGTGGCCCAGCCTGGCCCCGGAAGGCCCAGGGAATGGGGTGCTTGGGATCTGCCTTTCTCAGCCCTCTCCACCCCTTCCTGGGCTCAACTTTGCAGCCCTGCAGTGTGCCCACCTCGTGCTTGAGGCCTTTCTGGGGTGTCCCCTTCCCCCCCTGCCACCCCTATGCAGCTGGCTCAGGTGGACATGACTTGGAGAGGAGAGGTAGCTGCATGGAGCGTGCCAACTGTTCCTCATGGGACGAGGCAGCCCCAAGGTGAGCCAGGATAAATTCCCTGCTGAACCCACCAAGAGTCAAACTCAAAACAACCCCTGGTGCAGAAGCGGCTACAGTCTTGCCTATGTGTGGGGCGTGGACTAGCACAACCCAATGGAAATATGCATCAGCAGCCTTAAAACCACTTCTTCCCAGGCTCCATAACCTCCCTGCCAGGAATTCTGTCCTCAGTCTGGGGTCTCAGCCCTGCTCCCAGCACCTAGGACTGAGCCTGGCAGGAGGACCTCACTGGAGCACATGCCCACCCTTGTCAGCATGTTGGGGACAGTGCTGTACGTCTGCTCAGAGCCCTGCATACCATGCTCACTCTGACTCCCAAGCTGAAGGCAGCCTCAGGCCAGTGCTCCCTACCTCACTCATTCACTCATTTCTTCCTTCCACATGGAGCTGAGTCCCCTCTGCATCAGGTCTGGCCAGTGACACAGGGCCATGAAACCCAGGGGCCCATCCTCAAGGAGCCCGCAGCTGGGAGAGATATGGTGGTCCCATGGCAGAGCCACGCTACAGGTGCCTGCTTCAGGGACCTGGAGGGCGAGGCCTCCTGGAGAGCAAGGGCAGTTTATGCAGGTAGAGGGGACAGGAGACACATGGCCACAGCCATACCAGACAAGAAGAGACCTGCTGCCAGCGTGTGTGTCTGTATGGGGCCCTGCGGGCAAGCTGGGTGCACGAGGGCTCAAGGTTCATGAATGGGGCAGGACTGCAGGCGTTGCATGGGTCTCAGATCCAACAACAGTCCCAGACAAGAGTGGACACAGAGTGCCTCGGTGAAAGATGGTCAGAGGGCAGCCTGCACCTGTGCCCATCACACGGTGGCCACTGAGCGCCTGAAACGCAACTGATGTCAACTGAGGTGGCTCTGTAAGTGTAACCCACATGCCGAAATTCAGACTTAGTAGGAAGAGTGTGAAATATTGAATTTCTACTTTTTCCTTGATTACATGTTGAAATTTTTGATAGATTGGCATAAATAAAATGTTATTTCACTTATTTTTGTTTTGTTTTGTTTTTACTTTTTAAAGGTGGCTATCAGAAAAATTGAAATTACACATGTGGCTTACACACATTTCTACTTGACAGGGCTGGTCTGAATTAATCTTCCTCTCAAATACAACCAAAATTCTAGGATCAAATATAAAGAATTTACTAAAATCATGCAAGAGTTATGAAGAAAGTAAAATGATGGAGGAGAATGTACTAGGAAGTACATAGATATGAGGCAAATCTCAAATTTTGAAGGACTGAGATTTTCATCTCTTCATCTCATGCTCATTTTGCCTTCAATGTTCACTGACGAAAAACCAAAATCAGCCAAACAAAAACCCCCAGAAAACCCTCCAACGATCTGGAAATATATCAACATTTGTGGAATACAGCTAAGGTGGTGCTTAGAGAGAAATATATGGCCCTAGAAGCCTTTTTTGTTTTGTTTTGTTTTGGTTTTGAGACAGAGTATCACTCTGTTGCCCAGGCTAGAGTGCCATGGCATCAGCCTAGCTCACAGCACCCTCAAACTCCTGGGCTCAAGCGATCCTTCTGCCTCAGCCTCCTGAGTAGCTGGGCCTACAAGCATGCACCACCATACCCAGCTAATTTTTTCTATATATTTTTAGTTGGCCAATTAATTTCTTTCTATTTTTAGTAGAGACAGGGGTCTCGCTATTGCTCAGGCTGGTCTCAAACTCCTGACCTTGAGTGATCCGCCTGCCTCGGTCCGCCTGCCTCAGCCTCCCAGAGTGCTAGGATTATAGGCGTGAGACACCGCGCCCAGCCACTTCTTTGTTTTTTTAAGAGACAGGGTCTGGCTCTGTCACCCACGCTGGAGTACAGTGATGTCATCATAGCTCACGGCAGCCTCAAACTCCTGGGCTCAAGCGATCCTCCCACCTTGGTCTCCCCCTCCCAAGTACCTGGAACTAATAAGCACGCACCACAATGCCTGGTTTTTAAAAATTTTTTATAGAGATGGGTCTTGCTAGGTTGCCCAGGTTGGTCTTGAACTCCTGGCCTTAAGAGGTCCTCCTGCCTCAGCCTCCCAGAACAATTTTCTAAGGTTAAACTCGAAGAAATCATGAAAACTTCTTCAATTTGGCAAAAATCATAAGTCTAGAGATTCAAGAAGTTGAGCAAACCCCAAATAGGACAGACCACAGAAATCCACCCCAGCATACATCACAAACTGGTGAAAGTTAAAGACAAAGAAATAATCCTCAAAGCAGCCAGAGAGAAATGACATTTGACCTACAGGGGAAGCATCCAAATGACAGTGGGTTTCTGACTAAACACCACGGAGGACAGAAAGTGGCACATTTTTCAAGCTGAAAGGAAAGAACTGTCAACCTGGAATCCTATATTTAGGAAATATCATTGAGGAATAAAGGCAAAATCAAGACATCCTCAGATAAAGGGAAACTAAAAGAATTTGTCATCAGCAGACCTATCCCAAAAAGTGGTTAAAAGAAGTTCTCTAAACAGAAAAGAAATAATAAAAGAAAAACCCTTGGAACAATAGGAAGGAGTAAAGAATAAGATAAGCAAAAATGTGGAAAAATACACTAGACTTTCCTTTTCTTCTTGAGTTTTCTAAATCATGTTTGAGAGCTGAAGGAAAAAAGATAATGAATGAAATGAATGAATGAAAAGAACAGTCACAAATTTCCAAGAATAGGAATGAAATTTCTACATCACTACAGACCCTGAAGACATCAAAAGGATAATTAGGAATACTTCAAACAATTCTACACACATAAATTTGACAACTTAGATGAAATGGACCAATTCCTAGAGATACACAATTCACCAAAACTGACTGAGGAAGAATAAAGAATCTGACTAGACCTATACATATCAAGGAAATTGAATCAGTAATCAAAAACCTCCCAAGAAAGAAAAGCCCAAGACCAGATGGCGTCACTGGTGAATTCTGCTAAAATATTTAAAGAAGAATACCAATTCTTCTCAAACTCTTTGAAAAAATTGAAGAGAAGGAAACAATTCCTCAATATATGAGGCCAGCATTACCTTGATAGCAAAACCAGAGAAAGATACCACAAGAAAAGGAAACTATAGATCAATATCCTTTATGAATACAGATGTAAACATTCTCAACAAAATACTTGAAAAAAAATTCAGCAGCATATGAAAAGGATTACACATCACAACCAAATGGAATTTATTCCCAGAATGCAAAGATGGTTTAACATACAAAAATCAATCAATGCAACTGATTGTGATTCAATATGGTCAATGTCATTAGTTGACCACCTTAAATAAAACAAAGGAAAAAAACTATAAGACCATCTCAATTAATGTAGAAAAAAATTTGACAAAATTCAACACCCTGTGTCGGGCGGGTGGGAGTGGGGAGGAGGGGATGGGTATATACAAACATAATGAGTGAGATGTACACCGTTTGGGGGATGGTCACGCTTGAAGCTCTGACTCGAGGGGGAAGGGGGGACATAGGCAATATACGTAACCTTAATATTTGTACCCCTATAATATGCTGAAATAAAAAAAAATGATACAACTAAAAAAAAAAATTCAACACCCTTTCATGATAATACCCAATAAACTAGAGATAGAAGGGAATTTCCTCAACATGATAAACACCATACACGAAAACCTCACAGCTATCATTATATTTGAGGATGAAAAAATGAAAGCAATTTCCTCTAAGATGAGGAACAAGACAAAGGTGGTTACTTTTGTCACTTGCATTCAACATAGTACTAGAAGTTCTAGCCAGAGCAGTTAGGCAAGAAAAAGAAATAAAAGGCATCCAAATTGAAAAGGAAGAAGTAAAACTACCTCTGTTTGTAGATGGCATGATCTTATATGTAGAAAACCCTCAAGAAGCCACAAAAAATTTGTTAGAGTGAATACATGAATTAAACAACAAGTGGTGGGGAGGATATAGAAAAACTGGAACCCTGTGCACCGCTGGTGGGAATATATTATAAAATGGTGCAGCTACTATGGAAAACAATTTGGTTGTTCCTCAAAAAACTAAATATAGAATTACCATATAATCCAGCAATTTCACTCCTAGGTATTTACCTAAGGGAAGTGAACAGATACTTGTACGTTAATGTTCACTGCAGCATTATTCACAGTAGCCAAAAGGCAGAAACAACCCACATGTCCATCCACAGATAAGTGGATAAACAAAATGTGGATATACACACAATGGCATATTATTTAGCCATAAAAAAGGAATGAAATTCTGATACATGCTACAATATAGATGAACTCTGACAACATTATGCTAAGTGAAAGAAATCAGACACGAAAGGACAAACATCACATGATTCCACTTATATGCAATATCTAGAATAGGCAAGTTCATCAAGACAAGTAGACTGACTGCCGGATGGGGAAGTGGAGAGTTACTGCTGAATGTCTACAGTGTTTCTGTTGGGGATGATAAGAAAGTTTTGGAAATAGATAGTGGTAATAGTTGTACAATAATGTGAATGCAACTAATGCCACTGAAGTGTATACTTAAAAATGGTTAAAATGGCAAATTTTGTGTTATATATGTTTTACCACAAGTTAAAAAAATTAATAATGTAGTATACCAAAACCCACTGAATTGTACACTTAAAGCTGAGACAACCAAAACAGACACTGACAAGTGCTGGCAATGAGGTAAACAAAATGAAACCTTCATTCACTCCTGGTGGGATGTAAAACAGTGAAGCCATTTTGGAAAATAGGCAGTTGTTAAACCTGGAGTTACCCCGATCTAGCAATTCTGCTCCTACCCAAGAGGAAAAAAACTGTGTCTACTCAAAGACTTGTACACAAGCCGGGTGTGGTGGCTCACGCTTGTAATCCTAGCACTCTGGGAGGCCAAGGCGGGTGGATAGCTCAAGGTCAGGAGTTCGAAACCAGCCTGAGCAAGAGTGAGACCCCGTCTCTACTAAAAATAGAATGAAATTAATCGGCCAACTAAAAAAAAATATATAGAAAAAATTAGCCGGGCATGGTGGCGCATGCCTGTAGTCTCAACTACTCAGGAGGCTGAGGCAGAAGGATTGCTTGAGCCCAGGAGTTTGAGGTTGCTGTGAGCTAGATTGATGCCATGGCACTCTAGCCTGGGCAACAGAGTGAGACTCTGTCTCAAAAACAAAAACAAAGACTTGTACATGGATTTTCACAGTAGCATTAGTCACAATGGCCCCAAACTGGAAACAACTCAAATGTCCATCCGCTGATGAACAGATAAATAAACGTGGTGACCACACAGTGGGTTTACTCAGCAGTGAAAATGAATGAAGTGCTGGCACAACTGCAACATGCATGGATCTCAAAAATACTGTGCTAAACCAAAGAAGCCGAAAGACAGCTGCGGATCGTGTGAATCCATTCACATGAAATGCCCAGGAAAGAAACATACAGAGATAGAAGGAAGAATAGTATTGCCTGGGGGGATGGTGAGAGGAAGGGTGGCTGGGACTGACTACAGAGAGTGGAGGGAATTTGGAGGGTGATGGAAATATTCTAAAACTGCACTGTGATGTGCTTGTACAACTTTGTAAATTTACTAAAAACCAATGACTCATACACCTACAATGGACAAATTGTATGGCATGTAAATTATACCTCAATAAAGCTGTTTATTTCTCTTTTTTCCCTTTCTTTTTTGTTTTCCTAAGACAAGGGTCTCGCTCTATCTCCCAGGCTGGAGTGCAATGGCGTCATCACAGCTCACTACAGCTTTCAACTCCTGGGCTTCAGCCATCCTCCCACCTCCGCCTCACACAGTGCTGGGACTACAGGTGTGAGCCATGACCTCCAGTCTATTTATTTCGTTTTAAGTGCCATCACAAATCAGAGGGTTAGAATGTAGTGGGAGGGGGGGTACTACATGGAGAAAAATTAAGTGAGGTCCTACCTCACACAATGTTCAGGTAAATCAGCTAACTCTGCTAATACTCAGGGAGCCTTCCCACAGCTGTGAATTCCCACACTGACCCTTTTAATCACTGCTATCCCCCTATGAGGTAAATAGTGATACTTTCCCAATTTTACATAAAAGGAAACTGAGGCACAGAGGATGAAGTCACTTGTGTAGGGTCGCAGTTGCAGGTGTCAAGGACAGGTTGGACTGTGGTCAGTCCCCTCACCCACAGCTGCCACTTGAGGCATCAGCAGTGGACGCAGATGCTCTCTGTGACTGTGGATAGAGACTGATCCTAAACAAGACCCATAGGGTGAAAAATGGAAGGATTCTACCCATAAGAGATTAAGGATTTGGCATAAGGAGGGGGAGATGGACAGGGAGATACGGTTTGTGACCAAAACTAAGAAAAGTGCTGTCCAGAGGACACAAGAAGCTTCCGCGAGCCATGGGTGAAAGCAGGGGCAGAGTCGGCCACCACAAGGGGGAATCCCTGGTGACTCAGCTCACACAGGGAGCTGAAACCTAAGACTCAACCAGGATCCTCCCTGCAGCAACATGTGCAGGCAGGCGGGGCGGGCTGGCTAGGATGGGGCACCGCCCAGCAAAGCAGTCAGCAGAGGCCCATGGCACAGGGGCTGCAGCAGAGCTGGGCATGGGGTGTGTCGAGCAGTAAGTGCCACCTGCACACATACATGTGCACGCACGCACAGATGTTCCCCAGCTCTGTGCATGGGGGCTGGCAGCAGTGACACCTCAGCTGCCCTAACCACATGCAATGCCCAGACCCTGAGTTTTAAATATGCTCCAAAGGAACCAGGGCTCCCTGGAGGACAGGCTGTTCCAGAGCTGGAGCATCCTGTTGTGATAAAAAGTGAAGAAGTGCTCAAAAAAATGTTGGGGTGCATCACAAGGAACAGGAGCCAGCTGTAAGGGCCTCCTGCTGGCCACATCTGGGGGCAATGTGAGCATTAAACTAAAGAGCGGTAGTAGTGGATGACAGCTCATGGGATAAATAGGTTCCAAGTGCACACTGGCAGAAACATATGGGAGTGGATACACGGCGGAATGGCTTACAAAGGCAGGAGCCACGGTGGACCCAGCATTAGGCACATAAGCAGCATCAGTGGCTGTCAGGACTCATGGGTGAAGGTGAGGTTTTCCAGAGGCTCAAAGAATCTCTCCACAAATACATGTCCACAGGGAAGAGGACCAGACCAATGGAGGAGCTGAGCTGACATCAGCTTCACCAAAAGAGCAGGCGCCCAGTCAGCGCCCTGAGTACAAGAGGAAAAACACAGTGCCAGGCCCGTGACATTCTTCTCAACCTGTGAGGACACAGCAGAGCCTCCAAGGTGAGGGGCACTGCACAAACAAGGACCTGTACGCCTCAATCTGTCTGGGAGTCCAGGAGGGACTGGAGGGCTGCTCCCGAGGCGGTGGGGCTGGGCTGTCCGGGGAAGGCTGACCTCTGAGCCCCCAAAAGGGAAAAGAGCAGAGATTTACTCCCAGCCTAAATTATTCACAAGAAAAGGGAACGCGCCTCTTTAACAAGCCATCGCCTTATGAAGCAAGGTTAACAATTTCACTTGATTCAGTGGAATATTATAAACTCTCTGGGGCCCATTTGAGGACTTCTACTTCAGGCACAAGGTGACGACTCAGCACTTTTTATATTATTTAGAGAATAAAATTAACCCTCACAGGCCCAGGCTGCTGCCTCTCCTCCCGCTGGATCTGGCCGGCTCAGCGCTTTCCCATATATAATTACAAGCTGCTATCCATCACGCGGAGCCGCAGCGCGGACACACCAAAGGCACACAGTAAGCACTTCCACTAATAGAAGCAAGACTTAAATATCACTTTGATATTTTCATTGAAATTGGAACATTTTACAATAATTGGCCATGGCCTCTGTAGCCCCCCACCCCTGCCAGGCCCCAAGGCACTGAACCCACCTGTCCAGCCCTTGGCCTTGCGGCAGGAAGAGCTGGGGTCTAGTTCCAGGTACCCACTGTCTCATGTCCTCCCTCGAAGTGGGTGTGGGCCACACCAGTGGGGTGGACAGACCCAGGGAGAAGACATGTTGGAAGGGCTCAACCAACTGTAGAGGACTGTGCACTGGGAGGGAGGCCCCTAGAGACCGCAGGCCACCTGCCTGAATCTTGTGGGGGGTAAAGGGGCCTGCTCGTTGTGCCAGGGACTGAAGAGAGCTCTCCAGAGCCCCCAGCCCAGGGCCACACTCTCCCTCGCAGCCTCCAACAGCCCGAGCCCCAGGGCAGGTGTGGGGTAGGGATGAGAGGCCCTGGCATCTCCAGAGCATCTTCTCCTGCTGGCCCATACTGCAGGGACTGGGGAGTCTTCTGTGAGGCCAGGAGAGTGGGTGACTAAAAGGGAAGTCTTGTCTGCCCTCGGGAATTCCCCATGACAGCCCTCCCAGCTATGAGTGCCTCAGTGAGATGGGCAGCAATGCCATGCGGGGAGAAGGAAACCCAGTCACCCAGTGAGCCTGACGGTGACCCCCCAACCAGCTCCCCAGTCCCCACTGGGTGCCCCGCAGTGACCTCTAGCCCCAGCTCACCCCAGCCTCTCCGCCACTGCTCAAGATGCCCTGTGGCTCTGCCCTCTGACCTAGGCAGGTGGGAGCTTCCCATTCACCACCTGCCTTCCCAGGGATGCTGCTGGCCCCTCCTACCTGTGGCCTTGACCTCCTAAATCCCTTCACTCTACTGCCTCCCTCAGCAACAGCGGCCCCCCACCACACAGGGCCTGGTCCTGCTGCACCTGGGGGATCTGGTCCTCTGGGCCTCACTTTCCTGAGGCTCAGACTCCACCCTGCCCTGGTGCTATGTGACCCTGGGCGAGTCACTGAACCTCTGGGTCATCTGTGAGGTGGATATGATGACTGTGACCAACTCACACAGGCCACCATGGAAGGCACTGAGCAGTATTTAAAAGGACAACCAGGCTGAGGAAGTACCCGGCCCACTCGTACCAGCCTCAGCCCCCTCACCTTCGCGCCCAGGGGGCAGTAGCCTTTGAGGAAATCATTGCAGACCTCGGCCTTCCGGGACACATAGACGTGGCTGTAGGGACAGTTGCTGTTGCTGCAGATCCCCTTCAGGAAATAGGAGCACACCGGCATCTGGGGAAGGGGTGGGTGGTGAGGGCCAGCAGACCTGCCCCCATGCCTGCACTCCCCAGCCCACCTTCTGGGACCACACCCCAGTTTACAAGGAAAAACATCAGGACTCAGTGGCCGGTCAAGGCCCCGTGGCCAGGTGCCAGTACACAGACTGGGCCTAGAGACCCTTATTTGGTCCTGCCTGGGGGTAAATGGACACAGGGTGCCAGCCAGCAGGAGCTGAGGAGCAGGGGACTGCCTGCTCAGAGGTCGGAGCCCGGCTCGCCCAGGTGACCAGCACATCTGCCCTTGCTCTGTCTGGGTGAGCATTCCGGGCAGCTGTCCCCAGGCTCAAGTGTGCTGTCCCCCAAATCTCTCTACTGCTCTGCACCTGCCCAGCATCCAGGGCTGAGGGTGGGCAAGATGGCAGCTAGGGTCCCCACTACTAGTCAGTGAACTAGGCTGCCCTCAGAACCCCTCTGGGGCTCTGTGTCCTGGGGGCATGGCAGTCTGTGGGCCTGGACATCCAGCAGAGGGCTCTATAGACCTGACTCATGGGCTCTGGGTGGGCAGGGATTCACCCTGGAGCAGGCCTGGGCTGGCACCATGAAGGACCAGTGGCGGGAGGGTCCAGGGGAGGCCTGGCTGGGGACAGAGAGCAGGCAGCCTGGGGCACACCCTGGTTGGTGCAGGCGGGCAGGTCTGGGCAGGGCTGTACGGCCCAGCAGCCCTGGTGGCCACTGGCCACGGTCACTGCTTGTTATCACCATCTGGGCTGGGAGAGGGAAATGTAACTCGCCTCCTCCCAGTTGGGGGAAACCGAGGCCTGGGGGCCAGAGGCTGGGACTAGGGCAATGTCACTGTCCTGCCTCAGCCTGGAGCCCACACAGAGCCCCTCCTCATACTGGGTCAGACATCCAGGTAAGCTGCTGTGGCCCAGTCTGCCCACCTTACCCCCCAAACAGCTAGAGGAGCCCTGGGTGGTCCTGGGCAGCAGAGGCTTTAAATGTCACTTTCCGTGGGGAGGGGAGAGGAACCTGTCTGAGGCTGAAGAGGAGGAAGAAACTCAGAGAGCCAGCCCAGGTGAGCCATGAGCTGAGACAGGGAAGGAGGGAGAAAGCAAAGAAACAAAGGGTGATTTAACGAGCCAGAGTTTATTTTTAATTGTCTTTTAACTGCAGCCGCAGAGGGGAGAGGGGCTGGGGGCCCGTTTGGGGCTGGCGGTGGTGGGCTGTAGACAATTCCCTTAATGTGGTTTTTGATATAGAGCCCAAATTAGCTCTAATAAAAAGGGATAATAAAGCCAACTCTTACACCAAACGCAGCCCCTCCTGGCTGCCAGAGTGGGCCGTTATCAAGAGGAAACTGCATTCTCATTTCAATTAACCTTGTTTGCACCCCACCACGTCCACACAAATAACAATAACATTAATTCAGGGCACTGGTGCGGGGCGTCCACATTAGACAGCTTGGAATGTGCACCGGCTTTGGAGCTGGGAGCTAATGAACCCGAAACTCGACGTGAATTTCCAAATTGCTCACAACAGAGTTTCGAAGCTCTATTAGGGAGAAAAATGCTGATTCTTTTCAAGTTCCTCAAGGGGAAAAGCTGTTGTAGCAGCAGCGTGCAGCTCCCCATGCTGCCTCCCTCACCTCGGAAGCCCCTCACCAGCTCGCCTCGGCCCCTCCCCGGCCCAGGTGCTGTGGCCACACCCAGTCATCAGGGTCTGGACATTCCCATGGGCCAGTGGTTGGGCCTTGAGCATGGGACACCACATGGGGTTTCCAGCACCCAGGCTCCATGTGCCGCAGCAAGCACTGACCCCTGACCTCAGAGTTCTCACAGTAGGAAAACCTGGGCTTTGGTGGCAGGCACCCTCTTTCCTTTACAAGACTGTCCCCTACCCGCGGCTCTGACCACTCCCAGTGCTGGTCTTGGGGGTGGGGTTGGCACTGCTGTGACCATGAGCCCTGCCATGGCTCTCCTCCTGCCCCTCCCTCCTCCCAGGGGACCCCCACCCAGCACCCTCACACAGCCCCCCTCGCCAATCCCAGCCTTAAGGGGCAGGTAAGGCCCTGGCCCTGGGCATGTGGTGGTGGGGAGGGAGGGAGTCTGGCTTCATTTGGGGAGGATCTGGCAAGGCTGAGGGCTGCCTGCTGCTGGGAGAACAGGGAAGTGGACCCTGTGTGCGGTGTGTGGTGCTGTTGGTACTGCTTCCAGTTGGGGTAGGAGGTGGCTGAGCAGGCACTCTACCATGGGGACAACGGTGTTGTGCCAGCTGCTTACGCCAGGGGCAGAGGTCTGTGGGTCCCAAGCCCAGAGAGAACTGGGGGCACCATCTGCCTGGAGACAGGCGACTGAGGATCAGGGAAGTGGGCCTGGGGAGCAGGGCACACTCACCTTCTCCTTGGACACGTGGTGGGAGAAGGGGCAGGTCCCGTCTGTCTTCTTGCACGTGCCCCGAAGGAACCTGGGGCACCAGAAGAGGGTTTCAGTGGGGCTGGTGGGGGACCCAGGGCTGGCCCTGTGCAGACTCCCAGGCCCTCACCTGGTGCACACGGCCACCTTCTCGGGGTCATGGATGTAGGGGCAGCGCTCCCCGCGGTTGCACCTGCCAAAGCGGTTGTAGTACATGCAGTACTCCTTCTTCTTCTCCTTTTTCTGCCGTGCCTGCCGGATGATGGCCAGGCTGCGCTGGACGGCCCGGCTGAGGACAGGGCAGAAGTGTGTGAGCCTGAGGGGGAGCAGGGAGCCCCCCAACTGCCCCACACGAGGAAGTACCTGGCCAGGGAACGGCTACAGCTGCTTGCAGGATCCAACCGGCCTGTCAGAGAGAGAGAGGCCCAGATAACATAAGGCCACAGCCAGGCCCACGTTCCCTGCCCACCCCACCAGGAAACTTCCCAGAGCCCCCCACCACCACCAGGTGGGTCAGATGCCCTTCTTGGCCCTGCCAGGCCCCTCTTCGGACACAGCACTGAAAGTGGGGAGTGCTGGGCCCTGTGTCTGGCTCCTCTCGAGGGCAGGGCTCCTGTGAGTGCCCTCAGAGCTGGCACAGCCAGGCGCAGGACCTGAAGGGTTGCTTAGATGGTTCACAAGCCACACATGTGACCTGACCTTATAGGAGCAAGAATGGTCTTTACATTTTTAAAGGCAGATTTTGTGGGGGCATCTGCACACTGTGACCTGAGGCCTCAGGCTGTGTCCTGGGATGAGGGTGAGCAGCCTCAAGGCCCTGGGCCAGCCCTGGTGGATCCTGGCTGGTACCTGTTGCTTAAACTTTTGAAAGTACCTCATCAGACATTTCTCAAAACTCCAAACATGGAGACCACCCCTGATGTCCTGCGATCACAAACTATGGCCTACGAGAGGATAGGGGACAGGAGGAGAGAGGGATGCTGAGCTGGGAGTGGCCGGGCTAGTGAGAATCCTGAGAGCCAAGGTGAGGATGGGGTAGGGGAGGGAGGGGGCCACCTGCAGGAGGAGGGCAGATCCAATTACACAGCTCCCATCTGCCTTTTATAGACCCAAAGTCACCCCTGGAGTCACGGGTGGCAGGGCTGGGTGTGAGCCTACTGAGGACGGCTTTCCCAGGTTCCTCAAGTGCACACATGACCCTTCCCAGACCAGATCCGATTTCCTGTGGGTAACTGCTGAAACAGATACATGGCAAGAGACAGAAGTGACATCACTCAGAAATTCTGGGGACCTGAGGTGGTGACAAAGCCATCCAGGTTTAAAAAGGGATGTTCCAAAGTTGCTGGATCCAAATAGCTGGTCCCTGCTCCTTGGCCTCCAGAGCAGGCCTTCTTTATCCCCCAGGGCAGCCTTTACCAGAGACAGACCAGTGGCTCTCCAAGCCCATCTCCTGCCTGGCCCCCTCTCAAGGACGAGACCTAGACCCTGCCTTTTGTGCCCTTTGTGCCCCGCAGGCTGGAACCTCCTCCCTCTGCCTCCAGCTCCCTGGGCTCAGCTGCGTGGGGGGTGCCAGCTGTGCCCTTGGCCCTCAGGGATGCTGGATGCTGAAGACCCTGAGCTGCAGGGTGGGGGCTGGGACACTGGCCTGCTGGAGCCACATGGGGCCCCAATGGCTGTGGTTGCCTTCTACTCTGAGTCTCCATCTGGAGTCTCACCCTCCTGCTGGGTGGCAGTGGGAGAGAGCTCTGTGACCAGGCAGCCCAGGCTGGTGGCTGGGGCATAAGCAGGTGCTGGAAATGGGGGATAAAGGCAAAGGGAGGGTGGCGAGGGGGCTCAGGGCACAGGGAGGGGGCTCAGGGTATAGGGTCAGCAAGGGGGGCTCAGAGTGCAGGGGTGGCAAGGTGCTTAGGGCAGCCTCTGTCCCCAGGCTGGAACACCTGTCAGCACGGTGCCAGTAGAGACCTGTCCAGGTGGCAGGGACGTACCCTCACACCTGCCAGCCCACATGGCAAGGACGAAACACGTAGCCTGTCAATGAGCACTGGTCCCAGGCTGTCACCCAGGCTGCCGTGACACTGTGGCGCCATCTGCTCCCAGCCAGGGACATGCTGACGTCACTGCCTGCCTGTCAGGAACCGAGGGGGGGTCTACTCCCTTCCACTGTTTGCTCTTTAGAAAAAATGCCAGTGTGGGGCTCACAGTAGGAGTTTTGACAAGAACAGGAGGCACCTTTTCAAATGCTTTGCAGTGTTAAAAAATGCACATAAAGTAGCTGGCTTGAAGAGGCAAGGGCTGCTGAGAGGTGCTAAAAAGTTCAACTCCATAACCCTCGGCAACCTTGAGAGCAGAAGGTGCCGAGCGTTCTAGAGAACTTTCACTTCCCGGGATCTTCCCAAAATAGATGCTGGCTCCCTCCAGCCCCATACCCACTGAGTGTAGGCTCCCGGGCTGGCTGGGGCAGAAGGGGGGCCCTCTGGGGTCACAGCTTCCTTAGCACCCCAGCCCTTGCTCTGGCTAGAGCCCACTGGACGGCAGCCACCTGACCCCTGGACTGGACTGTGTTTGAGGTGAGCAAGGGATGAGCTCAGGCAGCCCGACCCCAACCCCACCAGGCAGGGCCAGGCTGGCCCTTTCCCAGGCTGTCGGAGGAAAGGCTGCTCCAAGACCTGACCTGCTCAGCTGAAAGCCCACCAAGACCTCCAGGGCATGCCAGGCACACAGAAGCTGGGCCCTTGGGAAGACTGAAGCAGCATCCCAGGAAGAAGCCTCCCTCACAGCACTCAGGGAGGGGTGGGCAGGCCACAGACAGGAAGAGGAGGCATAAAGGCCCCGCTTGCTCAGGAACACGACTGGTCAGTACAGCAAGGAGGCCACAGCCCACGTCTGCCTCACGTGGGCCTGGGGGCTTTGGGGGCTGCCTGGAGCCGGTTCTGGCAGGCAGGCTCGGGCACGGCCCCATTGCAGGCACTGCCAGGCTTTTGGTGGCCACAGGATGGGCCAGGCCCAGGGAGGTAGGTAGGGAGGGATCCCAGGGTTGGGCCCTTTAGGAGGGAGGGGCTCAGTTTCAGGGAACTAGGAAAGCCAAGGGCTGATGTTGCTGCTGTACCTGAGGGCCCCAGGAGAGAAGCAAGGAGAGGAAGTAAAGTCCCTGCCCCTCCCAAGGAGGGCTGCACTTTCTTGATGAAGTCAAATTTCCGCTGATACTGGGGGAGGAGATTTATTTCTTTAATTATTATTCATTGAAGTGGGCCGGTCAGCGGCATCCCACAGCTGGGAGCAATCTACCTTCCTCATTGCAAGGCAGGGCCACAGGGGGCCAGGCAGCGAGGCCCTCACCTGCCAACTCACAGGGTGGGTGGGTGGATGTGGCCCCCATGGCCCCTGCCTAAGAAGGAGAGAGTGGAGCCCCAGGACTGTCTCACAGTCACCACCAAGGCCAGCTGGTGGAGATGGGCAGCTGTAGCCCTGCTTGGTAGCAGGCTGGCCTCCCCACCCGCCCTGGCACCTCTGGGCACTGGGTCCTCCTCACTTGCACAGCTGAGGCTAAACTGAGGGGGCTCTGGGTTGCTGCCAGGGCAGGGGTGTGACATGCCCCAGAAGGGCAGTGGGGGAGTGGGACTGACTCTCAGCCAGCTCTGGGGCAAGGGAAGGGCTGGGACGGACTGTCCACAGTACAGTGACGTCAGGGGCTCTGTGCCCGCCTGGCTCTGCCGTGTGCAAACGGGAAGGCCAGATTCTGCAGGCTTCAGCACTTGGCACAGAGGGGAGCAGGGAGCAGCACGGAAGCCTCTCAGGGAGGAGTGTGACCACCCCACCCTCCCTCTACACTCTGCCATCTTCCAGGCAGCAGCCCGGGCACCCTGGAGCTCAGACCAGGGCCATCCCAGTGGAGGGCACCATCTGAGGACCACCACCCGCCAGCTGGCACCACAGCCATGTCTCCAGGACACCACGGTCCAGCACCCAGGACACGCCCTGCAGGAGCTGGGGCAGGGAGCATGTGGGCACTGCCTATGGGCAGTGAAATGCCCTGACTGACACGAGCTTCCTATTCGTTACCTGTGGCCCCCAGGGATCATTGCTGACTCTCAGCCCCATGCCTCCCTGTACTGGGACCGCACAGGCTGCCTGTATGCCAGGATGGGCAGTCGTGGGCTGGGCACCCTCACTGGGCCCCAGGGCTCTGCCCGGCTGCTCAGCCCGCTGCCTCTGGGGCCAGAGAGGAAGGCTGGAGCTGAGAAGCCAAAGCCTCCCCAGGTCTCAAGTCCTGCCTGTGGGGTCAGCCTGGGTTAGGGGCACACCCAGGACAAGGCTGGGCTTGCCCTACACCAATGAGGCCAGGGGAAGGTGGGACCAGCGGGTATGACCCACAAAGAGGCCACCTCATGGCCTCCTCACAGGGTCCAACCTTGAGGTCCCTGCAGAGCAGCTGCTGCTGGCTCTCTGCAAGCCCACTCAGCTGCACACCAGGCCCTGGCCTGGTCTACTCCCACATGGCTGCCTAGCCTGGGGCCTGCCCTGCCACGGATCGGGCTCAGCAGCAGGCCACAGGCTGGGAGAGGGGAGACCCCTGCTCAAGACCCTCACCCTCTGCAGTGCCAACAGCTGTGTGTGGGGCCCCATGGGCTACCAAGCTCCAAGCTCTGGGCTCAGAGGTGACCAGCATGAGCCCTACCGGGTGGGGAGGGCCTATTCCCCAGCCCAGCGGTCCCCAACATTTTTGGCACCAGGGAAGACAATAGTTTCATGGAAGACAATAGTTCCACGGACTGTGGCGGTGGGAGGTGGGGAGTGGGAGCGGGAAGGGGGAGCTTAGGCGGTGATGCTAGAGATGGAGAGTGGCTGTAAATACAGATAAAGCTTTGCTCGCTGGCCTGCCGCTCACCTCCTACTGTGTGCCCCACTCTCAGCCGCCCCCACTGAGTTTCATGGAAGACAAATTTTTCCACGGACTGGGGGTGGGGGGGCAGCAGAGCTCTGTGTCCCGGTTCCTAATAGGCTGCGAACCATTACTAGTCCTCGACCTGGAGGTTGAGGACCACAGCCCCAGCCACAGGAGATTGAGCAGTCAATCCCTCAAGGCATGGACAGGAAACTGAGGCTCACAGGGCCAGGCAGAATAGGGGTGCCTCTCCTTGGGAACCACTTTCCTTGTGTGTCCTACCTGGAAAATGGCAGCTCAGAAGCACCTTGATCCCAAAGACGGGGCCTGGAAGCATAGTGGGTAGGGCAGCCAGTAGGACTGGCTTCTGGGGGGATGCGCCTCGCCTGCCTCTGACACCGCAGACCCTGCCATTGTCATCCACCTCCTGCAGGGCTGGGCCTCTCCCTTGGGCCCTCTGGTAGGTGGGGGCTGGCGCAGCAGGCCCCTGAAACCCTACACAGCTTGCAATCTTGCCTTTTTTTGATGGACAAGGAAGGGGGTAAAATCGGACTGAAACCAAAATATTTTTCTAGTTAATTTGTACAATAAGCGAATCCAAAGCATTTCCTTCTCCTCAGCCTGTTTCCCTGGGCTGCGAGGACACGAGGTGGTGGTGGCGGCTGCCTCCAGACGCAGTTGGTGAGGCGTCACCAATGTGATTACAGGGCGCCGTGGCCCCAGGTGTTCACTCACCCTGGCGTGTTTGCCATACCTGGCTCATTCTTTGTCCAAGAGCAAAACACAGACACCGTGCACAGCCCCCCACTGAAAGTCAGGCGCCTCTCAGCCTAGCGAGGCCCTTCCCAGGGGATGGCAGAGGCTGTAGGGCCTCCTGGGGCCCTCCCTGCTCTGGCGGCCCCAGTGGGCCTTGGGAGGGACAGCTACGAAGGCTCCAAATGTAGTGAAGAGTAAAATTAATTCCCAGGCTGGGACGTGACCCACTTGGGAAGCGTTTGTGTGGATCAGCTCCCTGGGAGCACCTGGCCTGGAGGAGCCATGAGATGTCAGGAGCTGGAGGGGCCTAGCCTGCGGTGCTCATCGCCCCTCACCTGTGCGGAGGAGGGGCCTGCTGACCCCGTCGCTGGGCCGGCTGCAGGTCTTGGAGAGCTTGTTGGCAGACACCTTATAGAGGACCCCTCCGATGCAGCGGTAGCCTTTGTTCAACCACCGAGGGGAGCCTGGCTGTGCTTTTCCTCCTCCAGTGGAAGCTGGACGCAGGCGGTTCAGCACCAGGGACCTGCAGAGACAGGAAATGCATCAGACATGGCCCAAGGGTAGACTGGAGCTCTGGCAGTTACTGCCTGAGATACCCTGCAGCAGGGAGACCACAGGCCATCAGCCCAGCTGCCCAAAGACCTCTGTCCCCTGCTCCTCCTTAACCCCCAGGGACAGTTCCATGGCATTCACCAGGGAATGTAGAACCCCTCCAACCAGGCTGGAGGCCTGCGAGTCCCTAGAGTGCCCCAGGGAGGGGAGAGCTTCCTCCTCCAACATGCACACATCCCCTTTCCTTGGGCATCATCACCCCTGGGCCCAGCCCACCTGGCTAGGCACAGCTGGGCAGGGTTCCCTGGGCCTGCAGTGGGGTGGAGGGCCCACCAAGAAGTCTACATTTTGATGAGAAGTGCAGGGTAGGGCCCTGGCCCTTGGCAACTGCCTTAAGGCAGCCCTTGAATCTATGCCAAGGCTAGCAGCTACCTCTACAACACATGCCACCCTGAACAGTTGGCGACATGGGGTCAGCAGGCTGTGCTGCCTATCCTGATTACCACTCAGAGAGCCCTGCACTGAGAGCAGGCAGGGGACAGCCACTCAGACCCCCAACCAGGCAGCTGCTAGGGAAACACCATAGTAGCATCAAGGTTCGGGGCCAAAGAGGCCTGAGAGAGTCCCTGGGATTATCAGAATCAGTGACCCTGGCCAGAAAAGCAGACCTAGGCTGACGGGCCTTGAGCCTGGGTGGCCACCTGAACCCTCCTGTACCCCTTGTCCTTACCCCCTGCCCCAGGTAGGACCTGGGCCCCATCCTGCCAGACACTCACATGCCCCAGGGAAGCCCAAGGGCCGAGTGAGTGGGGAGTAGGCCCTGGGCCACATGCCACCGATAGCTCCCTGCCATTCCCCCACTGTCACCTGGGCAGGCTGCCCTCAGACCTCCATAGGGAGTGGGTCTCCCCTGCCAGGGCACATTTTAGCAGTGATTTGCTTACCAAATTGAGCTTAATTCCTTATTAGCTTAGACTCTGCTCACGCTGCTATGACCACTGAGTGTGCACACAGAGGGCACATCTGGGCAGATGAGGGCTGGGCTGTTCTCAGTAGAACCCCAAAGACACAGTGGGGGCAGCCCTCACCACCAGCAGCAGCACGTGGGCTGGCAGAGGGAGCAGTTCAAATGGGAGGCGAGGCTGGCCGGCCAGGGCTGTGCCCCTCCTTCCTGGGTCCTCCATTGTGCCCACAGGCTATAGCCCATCCAAACCCGAGACACAGGCCCATCCCCTGGGAGCATATGGTACCCGATCCTGCCTGCAGCTGCAGGAGATCATTTCCCAACTGGAAGGTGTGTCCCTCAGACCCAGGTCTGCCAAATACATAGAGGTGGGGGCTGGCTTGCTTGGCTGGCTGGACTGGGCAGGTTACAGGTGCCACTGGGGTGCAGTCACCAGGAAGGAAGGTGCTGGGGGTCAAGCAGTCTTGCCCTGGGCTTAGCCGCCATCCCTACCACTCAGCATCCTGGCCCCTGTGGGCCTTGGTCTCTTTATCTGCAAGCTGGGGTCGTTCTCACCAGCCCGTGGCCTCCGAGGACCCATTAGAGAGATAATGGGAGCAGAGCCAGCCAGGCGCTAGGGACCGAAGCTGCGGTGTAAGTACAAACACGACTCGAGAAGCACTTAACCCAGTTTCCCTTAATTAAAATTCAAGTTCACAAACACCAATCTTGGAGAGAAAGAGCCCACCGAGGGGCCTCACAGTGCTTTGAGGTCTGCCTGGCCCCCACCTCCTGCCCATCCTGGCTGCGGCCCACAGGCTCGGCTGCCCCCACCACAAGGCACCATCTGGGCAGGAGGGGGCGGCCAGCCAGACTCGGACCTCCAGGCTCTTGTCAGACCTTGGGACCCTGGTGTGGCCTGCCCTGGCCTCAGGGAACCTGCCCTGTACCTTCAGTGTGTACTGAGGCCAGTCCAGGCATGAGGGACAGGGCCCTACGACTGCCCCCCTCTGGACCCTCACCACCCACAGGGCAGTTGAGTTGCCCCTTCCTCCATCAACCAGGGCTGGAACACTGTTGGGAGGGTGAGGGGGCTGGTGGCTGGGGGATACCCCCATACCACAGCATATGCCACGTGCTGAGCCTCTGCCCATAATACCACTGGGCAGGAATCCTTGCCTCTGGGAGCCCCCACTTGGGGCACATGCAGGCACTGCCTCCAGAAGTGAGGATGGTACCACTCCTGCATGTCCTACCCTCCAGCCACAGCACAGACCACCATGAAGCAGGAGGGACAGGCAGGCAACTGGACCCATGCCCAACTCCCCTCCTAGGCCTGGCTTCAGGATGCCTTGGGAAGGTGGGAGGGAGGTACACCCCAGGAGCCCGGCCCCATGAGAACTCACCTGTGGGAACATGCCCCGGACTGATGTTCAAACAGGGACAGCCCACCATCCCCTCACTTGTGCCCTTTTCCCCAGGAGCCCCGGGGGGCTGACATGAGTAGTGTCATGGCCGAGCAGTGAGAGCTGCAGCACCTGGTTCCTCCCCCGGGACAGCCAAGAGGGCAAAGCCACAGGACTAAGGCAGCATGATGCAGCTGTGGAAAGAGTTGGCCAGGCCCAGGGAAGGGCCCAATGGAGGCAGAGACCTGAAGGTGCGGGAAGCTTCCAGGATGGCCGAGTTCCAGGTACAAGGGCACCATTCCTGCCCCATGAGGTCCAGCAGCCCCTCGGCTCTGTACAGAGGAACCTCCGTCTGGTGCTGCTAATGGGCCCATCCCAGGAGCCAGGAGCCAGGAGCCAGCCATGGGTTCAGGGTCGGGTGCTATGGCCACACTCACCCTGCCTGTAACTGCATGTAGAGCAAGCCACTTCGCTAGCGGCCACTTTTCATGATTTGTTTTTACAGCTGAAAGGCACATCTTGGGTGACTTTTCTTCCCACATTTATTCTCACAGGTGAACACGAACAATCTATTTGTTCATTTCTCTCCCTTCCCAAAAACACAACTCGCTGGAATTTGACAGCAACTACAGAACATTTGTGGGCCCACTTGGCAGAATGGAAACATGATGGCCCCTCGGCCAGACCGTCCCAGGCACTGCTCACTTTCCATGCACACACATGCTCCCAGGCCTCCAACGAAGGGGGAGAGATGCTATCTGCTGCTTGGGAGGCCCCATGCGGAGAAGCTGCATCCCAGGATGATGATGTAGGGGGACCTGGGGAGGTCTGGCCAGAACCTTAGGGCCAAAGTAGGCCAGGGGCAGGGCCCGCCTGGCTTTGGAACCTGCAGCTAGGAGGGTGCTGGGAGGGCGTGGGGTTGGGCCTTGTAGCTTTTCATGGCCATGGGTGTCACAGCACTCCAGTAAATTGTGACCCTAACAGAGAGGACAGCCTTTGGAAACGAACTGTATTGAGAAGAGGGGATAAAATTAATGAGATAATAGCAGGGCCAAGGACCCGGAGAACGCGCCTGCCCTCACGGCAAGCTCTGTAATTCCTTTTCTGCAACGGGAGCCCGCAGATCTAAAGGCTTCTCCCATCCGTCCGGCAGGCCCATGCCGCCAGGAAATTTCATTAACGCCGGAAAATAGGAAAGGTATTAAGCGTGGATAATGAAGGCCAGGGAGGGAACAGTGCCTTAAGATAGTCTTCCTTCTCGCCTTTGTAATGGGAGGCATGAACTTTCCCTTCAAATCCATTTCTAATCCATTTGAAATACTACAGCAAATTATCTTTCCTTCAGCCCGAAAGCGGCCAGCCAATTTACTCCGAATAGAAGTGACAATGCCCCAGGATTTATCACCATAACCTTGACTACACCAGGGTGAGGCTGGGCCTCCCCTCTTCCCCCTGGGGGGGCATGAAGGACAGGAAGGGGGGAGATAACATTTTAAATGAAAAGCAGTAGTAATGGGGAGAAAGACACACACACCACAAAAGTAGGTTTATAAAAAAAAAAAAAAAAAGCTGCCTGTGCACCCACGTCTTGCGAATAGCTGGAGGCTTCCAGGCCAGACGCTGCTCAGGCCAACCAAGGGGCTGAGGTGGGCACTCAGGTCGCTGAGCCCAGCTCTTTCTGCCTCCTAAGGCAACCTGTCTGCCGTGGGCCCGGGCCCCTCTGCGGCCCTTCTCCCTGTGGTGCCTGAGCAAGGCAGGACCGGAGACCAACCTGAGTACGGCCCAGCTCTGCTGGGCAAGAGGGACAGACATTGGCTCCAACCACCAGGGATTCCTTTCCACCTATGTCCAGGAGCAGAGAGGAAGAACCAAATGAAAAGGACACACCTGGTGTGGGGGCATTGTTGGGATCTGGGTAAGACAGAAGGGAGGTTCCCCCTGAAACCTGTCTGGTTTCCCTGAGAGCCCAGGGCTGGGTGTGATGTGTTCCCTGCCTGCATCTGCAAGGCATGTCCACAGGCAGAGAGCCAGCCTTCGGGCTCCCATGCCCTCCAAGGCCTTGGCCTGGGCCATTGCTGCCAACTGGCCCACATGAGAGGTTTGAGGACTGACTTTGGACACCTGTGGTCTGTCCACACCCTGAGAGCACTGCCTGTGGCAGGTCAGTGCAGCCCACGGCTGAGATGGGGCCTTGCCCAGGGCCGCTATACCACCTCCCAGGCACTGATGCCCACACTCGAGTAAGACTAGTCCTGTGGCCTCTCAGTCAGGCATGTGGGTGTGCACCCACAGATGAACAAATAGGCTCCTGGGCCTGTCCCCAGGGTGACAGCCTCCACACCTGTATCAGCGGCAGAAAGCCTGAGGCTCAGCAGAAACACACCTGACAAATGCATGTGCCTCCTCCTAAAGGCCCCCCACCAAGCCAAGTGCAGCCCTCGGGGCAGCCTGGCCTCAATGCACCCCCAAACTCTGGGTGCCATGGCCTGCTTGTGGGCAGGGGTACTCCTGAGCCCTTTGGTGTCTCCATGCCATGGGACTTAGCCATGGGACTGACCAGAAAGAGCAAGGTACCGCACCAGCCCCCCACGCCCCAGGGCCCACCAGGTCAGGACACCAGCCTGACTAGACCACATCAGGGGAAGGCCCAGAGAGGCTCTCTCTGACTCAGGCACAGGTGGCAAGGGGAGGTGGGGGAGGCATCTTCCATCCTAGAGACCCTGGAAACAGCCTGGCCCACCAGGATGCCCTGAGTGATGCATACACTCAGGTGGGACCAGAGGGACCCAGGCCACAGCCAGGCAACTTTCAAACTCGGAAATGTCTACTGTTCACCAGATTCGATGGTGCCTTTAAACAAATACTGCCTCAGGCCACACCGGGCAGCCCACCCTGCAGGCCCACGGCTTGTTCAACAGTGGGTCTTTCAAGGCCTCTCTCCACATGGGTCACATGAGTCAGGGGGTGAGGCCAGGGCAGATTGCAGACAGCTCTGGCAAGGTCAGGGCTCTCTGGAGCATCCCCCTTACCTGGCCCCCCAGGCCCAGAGATGCAACCAGGGGTAGCCGAAGGCTGGCACAGACCAGAGTTTGCACCAGAGACCCCTCACCTGAGAAGAACTGCTGGCAGGAACTGAGGGCTCTTCTCCCACCACAGCAGCTCGGCACTCCTCTCGACACTGACACCCTGAACTTCCCATCCAGCCCTGCCTCTGACTGCACCCCTCTGCAGACGGCAGAGCCCCAGGCCCAGGCCTCCCTGCCAGTTCATTTGAAAACTGCAAATTTGATCATGTGCCCCCAAAACCCTGCAGCCGGTCCCCTTGTTCTTATAACAACCAAGTCATGACACCCTATGGGGCCAGGTTCTCTGATCCTTGTGGGCCACGGCCCCCATGCACCCTCCTTCTAGCCCAGGCTGCTGGGGCGGGTGGGGCATGGACATGTACGCTTTGAAGGACCCTCATGAGGCAGAAGGGTCTGAGGGCTGGAGGAAAGGAGCAGGGCTGAGGAGGGTCTGGGCTTGACCCTGGCGGCTGGACAGGAAGGACTGCTGGAGCAGGTACCAAGTCCTACTGCAACACAGAGGCTGGGACAAAACCTCCGACCCCTGCCAGTGGCAGCAGGGTCAATGTGCTGGCCTGGGACCCAGCAGCCCACTGGCCAGACCACTTAGGCCAGCAGAGATGTGTAGTAGGTGGGCAGGCCAGCTGGGGAGCAGGGAAAACAACTGCGGAAGCATTTTTCAGGAAATGGAGCAAGATTTTTCGAAGCTTAGAGTCTGGGCGGGGAGTGCGCAGTCAGCAGAAGAGGGGCCTGGGGAGGCGGCGCGCGCAGCGAATCCCCAAGTAGGTCAGGCGGAGCTGCCGCGACAGGCACGAAACTGCTTAAGCGGGGCTTTCCACCGGAAACGCTGACGGCCCCCATCTCGGCCACACGGAGGGTAAGTGTGCGTGTGTGCACGCGTGTGGGTAAAGGCATGGGTGCGGCCATTTGGAAGCCTTCCTCCCTCCCGGCTTCTTGGAGCACCTATCATGAGGCCTGAGCCCCAGCCTCTGCCAGTGGGAAGCAGTTCCAGCCCCCAGAGCAGAACTGGCCAGACTCAGTCACTCAAGGTTCGGCCCAGGCAACCTGGACCAACAGAGAGTTCTGCTTCTGGGGGAGGAAGACAGAGTCCCTGAGAGGCAGGGCCTTAGCTGGGCCAGCAGGGTGGGGGGGTGAGGTGGGATGGCTGGGTAGGCTCATTACCCCAGACCCTCATCTCAGACTGCTGTGTGCTGGGACCCAGGACTGCCTTCTCAATAGTCAGACATGCGGACACACAGGTCTCACAGTGGCTGGGGCCACCTGACTCCCAGGAAGGACCTTTCTCCACCCACATAACTCACTCCTCTTGAGCCTGGCCCACGGCTCCCCAAAGCTCTGCTCTCAAGCCCCTTAGGCCCCTCAGGCTCCCAAGGCCCCCAAGCAGCAGCTCTGCTCGGCAGAGGCCATGGCATGACCGGATGGGGCTGTCCAGCCTCCAGCCGTGGCTCTCCTGCAGCACTCACCTCAGGCACGTGTGTGTGTACCAGGCCAGCAGCTTGGCTCTCCAGGACACACTGGCAGGCAGGCAAGTGGGCTATGGGCCTGGGTGGGGGGTGAGGCCTCTGCACTGCAGGCCAGGGGGTACTGTGAGGCATCACCTGCATGGCTGCTGGCAGCCCCCACCGGGTCACAGTGAGGGTGGGCATGGCCTGAAGAGAGTGGGAAGGGGTGTAGGCAGGAAGCTGTACATGAGGAAGGCAGGACACAGCTGCCCCCCCCACCCCCCGCCGGTCCTGGGGCTGACCAAAGGCAGGGCTCTGTTGCATCACCTGAGGACTTCGGGGCTGAGCGCTGCTCCTCCCCAAGGAACACCCCTGCCCTGTTTCTCCCCAGCAATGAAGAAAAATGATTCAGGGCACCTCTTGCCAGCCCGGCCTGCATGGTGCTGGACGATACTAATTGCGCTGCTTCCATTACAAATGCTGCTGCTCCATTATGAGGGGCCAGGACTATTTTATGTATTTTATGTGCTCACATCTATTCAATTGGTATTTCGATCAATGGATGCATTACAAGCTTTCCCTTTAAGAGCCTAATAAACAACAAGATGGAAAGTAAAATTCTCCATAAAATGACACCTTTAAAAATCCATTTCAGCTGAAGCTATTGGTGTTTTGTACGTTAGCCGCAAAAAACAGGTATTACTGGGACTTAATGGCCTCACTCTGGAGTGTAGAGTTCAGCTCGTCAGGCAGAGGGGCCGGGCCGGGTGGCCAGGTGAAGCTGCCCTTGGAGGGCCTGGCTGGAGTGATGCTCTGCACCCGGTGCCATGCCTCAGGCTGAGTCATCAGCCCAGGGCCATTCTGCCCCTGCATGCTGGTGAGGGGCAGGGCTGGCCCAAATCCTGCCTGGGCCCTCAGGGACCCCTCTGGTCACTGCTATCTAAGGGACTGCTATCTTAGCATACCCTCCCCGAACCCTAGACCCTGGTGGAACGGCATCCCCCGCTCCCAGGATCCCATAGCAGATCCAGTCTGACTCCACTGGAAAGGGGTGGTCACCTCAGCAAGCTTTGCATAGCCTGGGAGCCTTGAGATGATGGTGGCATCCCAGAAAATACCTGGGAAAGACACAGGGGCCTCAACACAAAAACCCAAGTATCTGTAGAGGGATGAACAGGAGGCTGATGGTGAAGAAAATATGCGTGAAAACCAACAGCCTTCCAAGACACCAGCAAAAACCAGTTGGAACATATGAAGAAAAGTCACAGAAACTCTAAAATAATTTAGGAAAAAACTCCACAGCAGGGGTGTCCAGCCAGCAAGTGGAAGGTTCAGAGAAGCATAAGAACCTGGAAACCTGGCCTTGCTCTCCCACCTCCCTGCACTCAGTGCTGTGTAAGTGGGTAGAATTATAAGAAAAGTAAAATGCCACTTTGTTGATTTGGAGGGTTACTTGGGGAAGCTGAGAACCTAACCCAATGTTTCTGAAGTTCGTCTGAGAGAAGAAACATTCAGGAATAACTAAGAAAATAGACCAATAGGTCAATAGTAAGAATGAAGAGTCCAGAAATAGTCCACATATCCTTCTGGTCACCTGAGTGACAGCAAATGCTCTTGCACTTGGGTGGGTCAAGGGGCTCATAAATGTGTCTCTGCAGGGAGACAAAGAACCTTGACCCCCACCTCGAACCACAAGTAAAAATTAACTCAAGAAAGACCACAAAAGAGAAGACTGATAAGCCAGACTTTGTGAAAAAGCAAGCCCAAGACTGAAAGAAAACATTAGGAGAGGAATGTATCCATAATATTAATATATAAAGAACTGTAGCCTATGAATAAAAAGGCAAACTAATAAAAAGGCAGGCAAAACATGAAGAGGCACCTCACAAAAGAGCAGAGCCAAGGGACATAAAGTGAAGAAAAAGATGCTCAGCATCATTAGTTGTTGGGATGTACAAAGTAAGATCTCAATGTGATGCCCCCACCCCCTACCAGCATGGCTAGAGCAGGAAAGTCTGGCCCCAGCCAGTCCAAGGCCATGGGGCAACTGGAACACTCCTTAGCTGCTGCAGACTGCAAGCTGGGACCACTACCATGGGAAACAGTTTGGGCTCAGCTACTAACACTCAGCATCCATCACCCCCTGAGGGTGTTCCCTCCATAGAAAGGATGGTTCCTAGTCCCCCAGAGACATGCCCAGTAAGACTGAGAACAGCTCTATGTACAACTAACAATGATGGGAAATAACCCAGATACCCATCAACAACAAAACTATCAATTCTGGCATATCTGCATCATGGAATATCACACGGCAGGGAGAAAGAATGACTTCCTATCATATACGCATCACAGAAAAGTCTAACAAACACTGGTGCACAAGTCTGCTCCAGATGCTCTAGCAGAACACCACACACTGGGCAGCTTCCACAACAGAAATGTATTTTCTCCCCAGGCTGGACATCCCAGATCAAGGTGTTTCTAGTGAGGCCTCTCTTCCTGGCTTGCAGATGGCCACCTTCTTGCTGTCCTCATGTGGCTTCTTTTCTGTGCGTATGCCCCTGGTGTCTCTTCCTCTTCTTCTTAAATTTTTTTAATTATTTATTTTTTTTAAATAAAAAAATCTCCCAGGCTGGAGTGCAGTGGCTCAATCATAGCTCACTGAAACCTCAAACTCCTGGGCTCAAGTGATCCTCTCGCCTCGGCGGGATCACAAGTGCTGGGATGACAGGCATGAGACACTGCACCCAGCCCTCTTCCTCTTATAAGGACACCAGTCCTGCTGAGTTAACCTCAACTGCCTCCTTAAAGACTCCACCTCCAAACACAGTCACACTGGGGGTTAGTTTCAATCTGTGAACTTTGGGGGGACACAGTTCAGTCCATAACAAGTGGTAAATAAAAGAAGTTAGATACAAAGCAGCACCCACTGTGTGAGTCCATGACAGTGCAGCTCGGAAACAGACAAAGCCAATCCAGACCGACAGAGACAAGAGGAGTGGGTGCCTGTGGGTGGAGATGTGAACAAGAGGGGGCATGAGGGAACCTTCCAGAACTCATAGAATGTTGCGGCAGGGAAGGCTGTTCTAAGCAAATCAATGTATGATGTCTTAAGAGACTGACAGATTTAAGTGCACAGAAACGGAAAAACTTCTGTTAAAAATTTTCACAAAACTGAAAGGCAAAATTGAAACTGCGGAAAATGACAAAAAGATGATACCCTGAATACTTAAAGGGTCCTATGAATCCCTAAGAAACAGGCACTCCAGAGACAACTGAATAGTGGGTGTAAACAATGTTGAACTTGACAAAGAATATGAACCACATTAAAATGAAGACTGGGCAGCATCCCTTCTGCTCAGTCCGAGTTTCTGGTAATGGGTGCTCATGCTGACAAGGCCATAGGGCCAGAGGTACATGGCCCACCCAGGCTCTCCCTAAACCAGTGACAGCCCCAACCACCAGGACTGTGCTGTGGCACAAGCCAGTGTCATCTGGATCAAGGAACCTCATAGAGTAGATGTGAGACCAATAACGGAGAGGAGTGATTTCAGCGCCAGGCCTGACGAGGGACCCAGGGGGTGATCAAGCTGTGCCTACCTAATCAGCAAGCCAAATGTCACCTCCTGCAAAAAACCTTCTGGCCTGCGGACACCAGAGAAGGGCCAGAATTATGTCTGGAACCAGCCCTGCTTGAATCCACTCTGCTCTGCCACTCTGGTCCACAACATGCAGGGACCATTCTAGCACATTCTAATACCCACTGGGCAGAGGATACCCCAGGTGGTAGGAAGCACTCAGCCAAGGCCTGGCCCCAAGCAGAAGCTAGGAAGGGTGAGGAAGGGTAGGGGGAGTCCTGGAGGTGGCGTGGCCAGCAGGGAGGAGGGGCTGGGCCCCCACAGCCAGCCCCTGGGAGGTGCACCCTCCTGCACAGCTGGGGCACCCAGCCTGCCTGCCTGGCCCTGCGCATCTGCTGTACCTGCTGGGGAGAAGCCCCCACAGGAACAAGCAAGGCCAGGGTCGTGGCTCCAGCCTTGGTGTGTGGGGGGCACCTTTCCCCCTGCCCTACCCAGGATGGCCCCCCACCAGCCAAGCGTGAGGGGACCAAGCGGGGCCATAATTTATGCCAGCTCACCTATGCTTTATAGCTTTCTTAATTCGGCTCCTGCTACTATTAATGTAGTTAATGCTGAGATTATATCTATTTTCTGGCGTCAGGCAGTGATTTATTCAAGCCATTTTTCCGGTGGAGGCTCCCACGCTGTTAAATCAAGCGCCTTGCCAATTAAGTGCTGACTTGGGAAGTGGACGCAATCTTAACAGACATTCAACCGCAAATTAAACCGGGCTTCTGGCTCTGGGGAGTGGGCGGGACAGCGGCGGAAACCCTGCTGACTCGGAAGACAGTCAGGGAACCACAGACCCTACACAGGACTCAGTAGGGCCTAGGCCCCGCCAACCTGCTGGGGTCCCTGGGCCTGTCCTGGCCACAGGGTCTCTGGAACTCCAGTCCCCATCTGAAGTCCAGGCCAAACATTTCACACGAAGCACTCTCAAATATTCCATGCTTCATAACCACTGCCCAGGTGGTTGTATGCAAAGGCTGGACTCTGTGACAGCCTTAGTGGCAGCTGGGGACTGAGAAGAGGGGATGCTGAGGAAGAGGCCTTACTTCCCTGGTGGGGGCTGGGCTGTACCCATGGGATGGGCTGGTGATAAGGTCTTACCCATGTGCCACCTCTGAGGACCCTCATGGCAGTACAGTGGGGTGGGTGCAGAAGGAAGGCAGGGAGGCATGTGAGGAGGGGTGGGCCAGCACCGTGCACACATTGACCACAGGGGTCACCGGGCCCAGGGGCCCAGCCCAGAGAACCCACTGGGCACCCTCCTGACCAAGACAAGGCGGAGTCGGGGTAAGCCCACCTGTGCCCCAAGTGAGCACTCGTGCACGGGGCCCTCAGTGCCCTATTAGGCTCCTGGGCCCCCAGTGCAAGGCTGCCCTGTCCCTCCATTAGGTGCCCAGCTCGGCTGTGAGAGGTGAGTTGAGTTTTGGGGTAAAATCTGGCTGGACGGTTGATCTATTTGAGGAGTTAAGTATGATATTGATTATTTGAGTGACACTTTACTACCACCTCTAAAACCAAGGTAAAAGTGGTATTTAAAATGGTGTTTAATTATGTAAGGCACCCAGGTAGCGCTGGGTGACAAGGATGTTTTATTTCTTCCTGTCAAGGTGGTATTTTCAGTTTCCTATGCTCCTTTCCAGGAATAGCCACACTTGCCCCTTCCCCGTGGAGTCCGAGGAATCAACTGAGATACATGTGTGAGACACATGTGCCCAAGTGCTGGCCGAGCACGGGAGGGCCTGGGTACAGGGGGCTCACCCCCAGGCTGAGGGCGATTTCCGTGGATTCCACAGGAGAAACCTGATGAGCTCTGCATCTTCCTCCCCAAGGGTCCCTGGGCAAACTGAAGCAAGGTCCTTCCAGATTTGTCACCAAATACTCTGGCACAGCTGAGCCCCGTGGTGCTACTGCTGGCCCACAAAAGGCCTGGGTCCTGCTGTGGCCACAGCAGCCACTTACCAGGGTCCTCCTGCATCCCCACAGCAGGGACAGGGTAAGACTCAACCCCTGACCCCTGAAGGCCAATAGGCAGGGCCTCAGCTGCACACAAGCCAGCCTGAGAGTAAAGAAGCTCCCTCAGCCCCAGGGACCAAGGCTCAGTGCCTTATACAATGGCTCAGAAGTGGGGCTGTCACTGCCAGCCCCTTAGGTGTCAACCCCGATGTCATGGAGCCATGCAGATGTCACAGGGAGACAAAAAGGACCCCTTCCCTCGATTCCCATTCCTCTACCACTACCCTTGCCCAGCAGGGCTGTCCATATGCAGCAGGGATGAGGTGGACTGGGCCAGAGCTGACCCGCTGGGGTTGGGGTAGGCAGAGGGCTACACTGCAAAGAGGAGGGATGTGGCGGCAGAGCCCAGGGCTGGGAGGAGGAACATGTGCAGGCCTCAGCTGCCCACCTCCCCACTCCCCACCACCTCCAAGCACCCTCCTCACTGGCCGCTTACTGACAGCACCACACTCAGGGGACACAGCCCAGGGTTGGTCCAGCACAGGGGTCCAGGGCCTGCCCCTTGCTTCCTCCCACAAGGTCCTCAGCATCACCCCCATCCAGGGCCCCTCCTCACCCCCGCCTATCTCCCCTCTTCTCGTGCCCATGGCCCTGCCGCTCCCCCCCACGAGGTCCTGCCACAAGAACTCTGTTACTGTGCTTTCTGACCCCTCACCAATAGTCTCCACAGCCCACTGAGGAACAGCAGCACAGACAGTGCATTGGGGGCCAACTGTCACAGGGGGTGTGGTGTGACCCTGCAGAGGATGAACCTGTCACTTGTACCCTGCTCTGTGCCCCACTTAGGCTAGGAGACTGAGGAGAGGGCATAGCTCTGGCTTTGCCTCGCCTGGGAGCACAGGGCCGCCACATGGGCCTCCAGGGGCTCTGGGTCCTGAGTGTCAGGCGTGCTGGTCCCGACCCTCAGCGGTGCTGGCCACAGGGCCACCAGGTGCTGCCCACTCAAATGAGGACAGGGACTGAGCAATGCACAGACCTGGCCTTAGAGGCCTGGCTCCTGAGGGGCCGATGCCACAGAGCCTGGGGGCCTCCACTTGTCCTTACTTGTCAGGTGCAGTGTTTGACAGTGTGCGCTTTCTACTGGGGCTTCCTTCTCCAAGTCCTGCATTCCCGCCACACCTGTCAGCAAGGGCTGGGCTCTAAAATCTCCAGGAAAAAG
The DNA here is from genome assembly GCA_963574435.1 of Cheirogaleus major. Lineage (NCBI taxonomy): Eukaryota > Metazoa > Chordata > Mammalia > Primates > Cheirogaleidae > Cheirogaleus > Cheirogaleus major. The sequence goes on from CAUYPO010101347.1 coordinate 98,980, forward strand.
TTCCCCTCCCTTCTTCCAGACAAAGTCCTGGAGAATCAGAGGTGTCCCTCAGGAACATCCCAGCCTCAGTGCTGATCAGGGCCAGCTGATGTCCCGGCAGGACTGGCTCTCCTCCCTCTCCCTGTGAGAAACCACTGAGGTAAGACAGTGGGAGCGTCAGGTCCCCACTCACAGTGGGCGGCAGGCGTTCTGGCTCGGCTCAGGAGGACACCAGCTCAGCCCTGCCACCACGGGCACTGCAGAGGAGCGAGTGCTGAAAGGCTTGCCTGCCTCAGACAAACAGAAATAAATAAATAACCATGGCGCACTTTGAAACGACTTCCAAATTAAGAGTTGCATCCATGCTGTCAAGCCCCTGCTAGCAGCTTCTGTGGCACCTTCCGTGCAAAAACGTATCTCAGCCCATTTATTAGAATGATGAAAGCAAAGGGATCTAAAAATTGCACTCCTTCCTTAATGAGCAGCCGAAGGGATCGGTAAGCATAATTTCAGAGGCCAGTAATATTTTATATAATCGCCGAGTGGTTTAAATTGAAAACCCCCAACTGAATCAATATTTACTGCATTGAAACGAAATGAATAGTAATAAGTCACTAAGCTCCCTGTCCTGTTTCATAAAATAAAAAATTATAAAAATGAGCACAGGCACAGGGAGGCCATCACATTAACTTTTACGGCACTTGGGGAGCCGTAACCGCCTCTTCTCATAAAATAAAATTCTAAAAAACCTGCCGGAGGAGACCTGCCTCAGCACCATGTGGGAAGCTCGAGGGGGCAGGCAGGAAGGGGAGCTTGGAGGCCATATCCACAGGCCCTCCCCAGGGCCAGGGAGGGCCTGAGACCCCTACCTGCAGGCTGACCATGACTGGTACCAGCTCTAGGAGAGCCCCTCCCTCTCCAAGTGAACTAGGCCCACCTCCAGCAGAGACACTCTCTGACACTCTCAAGCCAAACTTCCTGCTTTGATTTCTTTACCTGTTTTCTCAAATTCCAGAGCATCAGCTGGAGCATGAATGAGGAGACCCAGAAATGCAGGTAGGTAGCCCTGCATGTCTCACCAGGTCCTGGGCCCTGGGCGGGAGAGGGACATATGTGTGGCCAGGGTAGAGAACACAGGCTCCAGAAAACGGCCCCTGAGTCACGAGGCCCTCAGAAGGCCTACAATGGCCAGGACTTCAAAGCGCAGTGATGCCGGCAGAGACCAGAACTAAGTGAGAGTTGGAACCAGAGGGAAGTGGTGGCCCCAGAGGGATGCTGCACACAGAAGCTGAGGGCTGTGGGGTGTTGCTACAGGCAGACACACGCAGGGGATGGCAGCCACAAGAACACAAGCCCCTCAGAGGGCCAGAACCCCCCTGCACCCACCATCGAATCCTGGGCAGGAAACAAAGCCCTCATGCCAACAGGTGAGGCTGACTCAGCAAGGGAAGGAAGGCGGCACAGAGGCTTAAAAACATTAAGCACATGCCATAGCTCAAGAATAAAAAGAAAACCACCAATTTAAAAATTGGGCAAAAGACTTGAACAAATCTTTCACAAATGAGGACAATGAATGGCCTTAAATTGGCCCATGAACTAGTGTTCATCATTGGTCATCAGGGAAATGCAAATTAAAACCATAGCAAGATGCCACCACACACTGAGAATGTGAAAATTAAAAAGAAGATAACACCAGGCCGGGCGCGGTGGCTCACGCCTGTAATCCTAGCTCTCTGGGAGGCCGAGGTGGGCGGATCGTTTGAGCTCAGGAGTTCGAAACCAGCCTGAGCAAGAGCGAGACCCCATCTCTACTAAAAATATAGAAAGAAATT